>OX493395.1:0-192500 GCA_950371165.1 Lacanobia oleracea | reverse complement strand
GTTTTCATCGAACCGACGGGCCTTACACGTGGACTGACTTCTCATCGCTACATTACTGAAATCCTCGCAGACCATGTGGTACCTTACGCAGGATATATCGGACACGATATGCAATTGATGCATGATAATGCACGGCCTCATGTAGCTCATGTGGTGACCCAGTATCTACGCGACGTCAGCATTCGTACGATGGACTGGCCAGCTCGAAGCCCGGATTTGAATCCGAGATGAGCTGAAACGTCGGGTTCGAGCCCGGGTACCTGCTCCAACAAGGCTTCCAGAGCTGCGAATCGCAATTGAAGAGGAGTGGAATACAATTCCTCAAGATTTTATCGTCAGGCTCGTAAGGTCGATGAATACAAGGATGCTGGCAGTTATCCGAGCAAGGAGAGGGAATACGGAATATTGATCAAAAACTTTTTTTTGATTTTATCTTTGTTTTTGGCTTTAATTTTTTTTTTTCACTTTATCATTACTAACGATTGTCACGACTGGAAAACGACTCTTCTTTGTAAAATCTTTAATAAACACTGAAATATTGATTAAACCCAATGAGTTCCTTTCATTTTAATCACCATGAAACGCACTTTCTGTAGGTATAACTTTGATAATTGTAGGTTTTTAAGTGTTTGAGAAAATCGAATTAGAGTGCCTAGGTAGCGGGTGGCTCGGTTTATTTGCTGTTCAGTGTAGTTAGTCCTATAATCCTGTTATCTCCCTATACTAAACACTAAAAAAGTAGTCGATAACCAAATGATATCGTCAAAAAACTCTCGGACTTGCATGCAAAGGGTTCCAAACCAATTTCATTTCTTTTAAATGTTATTTTAATACTACAGACTTCTTATAGGTTTTCCTGTAATCTTTAGGTACAGAACTATTATATGCATTTGTTTTTCTAAATTTTAGACTCAGTTGTTTCAGAGATAAGGGGAGGAATGGTCATTTTTGGTCTAATTTCTTGAATAACTTCAAAACAATTTATTTTAATTTTTTGTTTGTCTTTATATCTGCGATCAGTCGATTGACTATGTACAGACTCTTTATAGTTTATTTGGCTTTGAAGACTCTCTTTTAAAATCAAGATCCTTGAGAGAGTTCCATGATGTGATGTGGTGACGCTTTAGCCTAGGGTAGTTTAATGGTCAGCTATGTCGCTAAGGTGTTTGGATGTGTATTAAGTCGCTTTTTGTACTTTTCGGCATAGATTTTGACTTTTACGACAGTCTTAATATGGAGCTCAGGGCGCAACTCATGGTTAAGTATGAACCACGGTGCATTTGTGAGTCTTCAGAATCGCGTTCTGTGCTTTTTGGACTATTTCCATACTTGGATTGTAGGTCGATCCCCACAATTGAATTCCGTATAGCCATATGGGTTTTGATATTGTTTTATAAATTAAGAGTTTGTTATCAGTGCTTAACACAGAGCTTCTCTCAAGCAGCCAATGTAGTTTTCAGAACTTGAGATTGAGTTGGTCTCTCTTTCTTTGGAGGTGTCATTTCCTTGTGCGTCTGCGATCCAGATGTATTCCTAGATATTTGACCGATTCCTTGTGTGGGAGTACATGTTTACCGAGTTTTACTGGTGGTCAGTCTTTTTTGCCTAGAGTGAATGTAATATGGGACGATTTTGCGGCGCTAGCCTTGATTCGCCGCTTTGTGAGCCACTGTGCTACTGGCTAATAAGGCTGTGTCATCAGCAAATGTAGCTGTGACTACTTCCGGTGTTAGGGGGGGTTTGATGTGTATATGGTATAAAGTACTGGTCCCAAAACAGAGACTTGAGGTACTCCTGTTTGTATGTCCTGGAAGCTAGACGAGTATTCTACATTCCTCACTTGGAATATTCTGTATGATAGATATGACTGCAGCAAGCCAAAGTATGTGTGAGGCAGGAGGTTCTTGATCTGATCTTGCAGAGAAGTCCTCTGTGCCATACCTTGTCGAAGGCCTGTTGAATATCCAAGAAAGCTGCTGCGAAAGGAGTACCCTTTCGCTCCGAGGATTGCCTTTTTTTTACTATTAATAAGCACGCGCTTGACCACCATCTCACCTGATGGTAAGCGATGATGTGGTCGAAGATGGAGCACGCTTGCCTAGAAGTAACCTATCCACTCTTGACTTAAAGACTCCCAGGTTGTAGCTATCGGGAAACACAGACTCCGGCAGGGAATTCCACTCTTTAGCTGTACGCATTATGAATGTGTTCCCAAAACGTTTTGTGCGTGTGGATGGGATGTCCACCATGTACCGGTGGCGCATCGCCGTTCGTCTTGTGGTCAGATGATGGAAAGGGCTTGGCGGAATTAAATTATGCAATTCCGTCGCACATTCTCCAAAATGCAACTGGTACAAAACCGACAAGCTAGCAACTCGTCGTCGATGTTTGGAGCTTCGTCGCGACGAGCCTCTCATTGCCAATGATCACCTTGGCTCGTTTCTCAATTGACTCAAGGGCATCAAGCTGGTATCTGGCAGATCCATCCCAAAGATGAGAGCAGTATTCCATACACGATCGAACTTGCGCCTGATAGAGTTTGAGCAGCTGTTCTGGCGTGAAGTACCGTCTCACCTTTGCTAGGATCCCCAACTTCCTTGCAGCCACTTGAGCTTTTGCCTCTATGAAAGGGTCAAAATTGAGAGTAGATGTTAATGTGACCCTAAGAAGTTCAAGTTGGTCGGTTATCGGCACTGTTGCACCTCGGAAAGATGGAGCTGGGTGGAATTGGCTCCTTTTGGCGGAAAATAGACACGCTTGGGTCTTAGCAGCATTGAACTTGACCAGATTGGCATCACCCCATTCAGAGACAGCCTGTAAGGACACATTCAAGCGCTCAACCATAGCCTCCCGGAGAGACCGGATCTGCGACCCACCAGCTCGTGCGTCGGACACGTATCTCTCAGCAACAGTGCTATCGTCTGCATACCCAAAGGTACCGGGTTTAAGCAGACCATTAATATGCAGCAAGAACAGTGTTGCCGAAAGCACCGACCCCTGAGAAACCCCGGCATTAATATCCAGCAATCCAGACGAGCAGCCATCTATGACCACTCGGATAGACCGATCCCTCAGGAAATCTGCGATCCAATCACACAAACCGGCGGGCAGACCGAAGGAAGGAAGCTTACTAATAAGGCTATCGTGCCAGACCCTGTCGAAGGCCTTCGAGATGTCAAGGGAGACCGCTAGTGCCTCCCCGTGCTTCTCTATGGCTTCACTCCAGATGTGAATGGCATACGCTAGAACATCCCCAGTAGACCGATTTCGGCGGAACCCGTATTGTCGGTCACTAAGGATATCATTCGCTTCTAGGTACGCCAGGAGCTTATGATTCAGCACGCGTTCCATAGTCTTACAGAGTATGGACGTTACCGAGATGGGTCTATAATTCGACGGGTCAGCTCGGCCTTCTTGGGCACGGGTTGCACGTTAGCTTGCTTCCAAGCCTTCGGCACATTTCCAGTCTCAAACGAAAGGCGAAATAGGCGTGTCAAGATCGGAGACAACTCAGGCGCACAAGTTTTCAGAACAATTGCCGGTATCCCGTCGGGGCCACTAGCCTTATTCACGTCTAGGTTACGCAGTACCCTACGGACGTCCTTCTGATGAATGCGAATGTTCGACATGCTCGACTCGCATCCACCAGGAGAAGCAGGGAGCCTCGCGCCGCCATCGGATCCAGACGCGAAGATTCCGCAAACAAGGAAGCAAACAAGTTCGCTTTTTCCTTAGCGGAGTGGGCAAGCGTCCCGTCGGGTCTCAGCAGTGGTGGCCTTATCTGGTCCACAACTCTATATATTTGTTCCACTGTACCATGTTCTCTGCGGAAGCCAAACTGGTGGTCTGGTATAATTCTTCTTTCATTCATGCACTTCAGCATTCGAGTAAAGAGTACCTTTTCAAAAACCTTAGATATAGTCGGTAACAGGCTTAGAGTCTGGTAAACGAAAATAGACACTCGAAGTATTTGCAAACTTTTTATATGGCATTGTTTTAATAATGTCAATCATTTATATCTATCTCGATCTGCCAAAACAGTGTTAGTGATTTGTCGTGATCTTGTTATAGCGTTTACTAACTCAAAAATGAATAAAATTATTAAAAGTGGAGTGCGGGAGATGTTGTTTCGCATGATGTCTAAATTTTAAGAAAAACAACACGAGAAAGAGGCCGAATTTAAACATACACGTAAACAATGAGGTTTCCACATTGTTTACGTGTGGTGGTAGATTTCTAAGGTTAGAAACAACATTGTTTACGTGTGGTGCTAGATTTCTAAGGTTAATTGAGGATGTAGCAGGGGTGAATGATATCCTAGAGGAGTGGGCACGAAGGCGACACGGGACGTTGTCCTTCCGTTTAGTGCAGGTTTTGTCGGCGCATGGCTGGTTTGGCAAATACCTGCATACAGTGGCAAGACGGGAGGCGACTCCGGTGTGTCACCCAGTGCGGCTGCATCCAAGACACGCTCTGCACACTCTCGAGCAGTGCCCTGCCTGGGAAGCGCAGCGCCGTGTCCTGGTTGCAGAACTTGGAGAAGATCTATCGCTGCCGGTCGTTGTTAGGGGTATGGTCAGCAGTGAAACGTTATGGGAGGCGGTTGCGTCTTTTTGCGAGGACGTAATCTCGCAGAAGGAAGCAGTAGAGCGGGACAGGGAGGAAGACTCTCGCTGACCCGATTCGCGGCAGAAGGACAGGACGGCGCAGCCGGCGAAACGCCGACTTGATGCCGCCATAGGAGGGGCCCGCAGACGATAGATCGGGGACTCTATCGTCGTGTGATGTCCCAGTGCACCCGGACATCGCCCGAACTTCGACCGAGCCCGAACGGGCATAGAAGAGGGAGCCCAGAAGTAGGCCACGCTAGATGGGTCGCGAATGTCATGCGTAGCAGTCCTCGCGATCCACCCATCAAGGCGAAAGTAGGTGCAAAGGCGAAGTTTTTAGGTTATGTGGGGCTTGCACCCATGCAAGCCCCACATAACCACGTCGTCTCCCCGGATGATGTGGGCATTTTCTTCGCAAGGAAAAAAAAACAAAAAAAGGGGTTGATGATATATTTAAAACTATTGAAACACTTACTAATATACACACATGCTACTACTTGCTATTATAGATGTAGCACCTAATGAAAAATGAAAAAAAAAAAAACCTTTTTTTAAGTCAAAATGCTTCTTAAACAATGAATTGTGTTTGGAGCCTCTCCTTCTCCTTTTTAACCGACTTCTTCAATAAGGAGGAGGTTCTATGTTCGGCTTTATGTTCTTTTTCTTTTTTTTTATGTATGTTCACCGATTTCTCCGCCAATTCTGGACCGATTTCAAAAATTCTTAATTTTATTCGAAAGCCTATACTCCTGAGGTGGTCCCATCGTTACCAAGTCAGAATCTGATGATGGGATCTCATGAAAATCGAGGGAAACCCACAAATTTTATAAGCACGCACATACTGTTTTTCATAAACTTTCTAACGCAATTCAGATATTTGTGCCTGGTAATCATCATCTCATGTTGCTGAGCTGATGATGGAAGGTATAAGTTAGGATCTGATGATGGGATCCCATGAAAAATGTTTGTTCAGCGATATTTTCGCCAATTGTTAAATGATTTGGATGATTCTTTTTTTTGTTTGGAAGAGTATTTTCTCGGACTGGTCCCATTTAAATTTGGTGAAGATCTGATGAAGAACTTCGGAGGTAGGCAACGGAACTCTTCAATAAATGGTAGCAAATGGATCGGAATTTCTGTAATTGCATGTTTGTTGTTTTTTTTTTATTTTATGTGTCTTATTCACATGATAATGGAGGGCTTTATGTTTTTTCAGAACCGTTTGGGTTATGTACAGTTTCCTGACAGAGAGTAAATTACTGATTTCGTATAGGTTTTTAGTAGAGTATCTTTTATTTTTAAAATACATAACTTTTATAATTGCTCGTTGTGCACGTTCCACGTCCATAAATCTAGATTTAGCTGCGCCACCCCAAATGGGGGTACAATACAGAAGGACAGACTGTGCTAGAGCAATATAGATTTCATTAAGGAGGTTTCTAGGTCGCTTATCACACCTCAACATCTTAGTAGGGGCCACGTGTCTTAGTATTTTGAAGATCCAAGTAAGCTGTCTAACCCTGGCAGTCATTTGCTCAAGGTGTGGGTACCAGGTCAGAAACTGGTCAACCATCACGCCCCAGTATTTCGTCTTAGAGACTCTATTTAGGCATGAACAGTTACAGCTTATCCTGTTTATTTCTTCGCAAGTATGAACCCTAAAGTTGAGGTCTTCATTTGGCTGTGTCCGGGAACTAACACTAAAACATAAGTAGTTGGTCTTGGTGGTGTTTAATGTTAGTAAGTTGTTTTTCAGCCATTCAGCTATGTGGGCAATCCCCACCTCTGCACTCAGTTTAACATCTTGCCAAGAATTACCAGAAAATACAACAGCAGTATCGTCGGCGTATGCAAATACCTTGACATTTGTTAACTTAATATTGCACAAATCATTAATGTATAACAAAAACAGGGTTAAAGGTTTGCTGGGAGAAAACTCATTTCTGAGTTAAGCTCGCCTTTGTACATGAACTTTCATTACTGTATTTTGAATAAGCTGTTTTGGTGTACAATAAAGAATTAAAGAATTAAAGAATTAAGACCCAAAACACTACCCTGCGGTACGCCGTATGTTATTTCTGCTTCATAAGTCGTGTATTGTCCTATTTTCACACTTTACTTTCTGTTTGAGAGGTAATCCCTGAGAGCAAGCTGAGTGCAGTACCTCTTATTCCGGCTTTTTGTAATTTGTTCACAAGGATAGGGACAGAAACGGTGTCAAAAGCTTTTTGGAGGTCTAGGAAAATGGATAGGCACTTGTTTGACTTGTTTCCCTTGTCAAGATGCTCGATAATATGAGAAATAAGTGCAGTTACAGCATCTTCGGTACTTATAGACTGTCTGAAACCAAATTGTGAAGGAGATAGTAAGTTGAATTTGTTTTGGATTTTAGTGAGTCTAGAATTAATAATCTTTTCGAGATTTTTTTATATGGCTGGTAAGACCGAGATAGGTCTGTAATTGTTGACATCGTCTCTGTGTACTGGGGTTATAATAGACTGCTTTAGGCGAGCCGGGAAGACGCCTTGCTGGAGACAGAGATTTGCAAGGTGAGTAATCACAGGAACGACTTCCTTTCTTACAAACTTTAATAATTCTGTTGAGATGTTGTCCCAACCCGGGGCACTTAAATTCGTTAATATACTGTTCACTTCAGTTTCATCAGTGTCAATTAGTACGAGGGTGTTTAGTGGAGATATTTCTGGATGAACAGGTATATGGACATTATTTAAAATTGGGTGAATTTGATCGGCTAGTTGTTTACCGATGTTGGCGAAGTAATCATTAATATAATTTATCGAGTCATGAGGTAGGTTTTATATTTAATAATATATAATAATATATATTCCACACAACTATCACACAACGCCATCTAGTCCCAAGCTAAGCAGAGCTTGTGTTATGGGTACTAGACAACTGATAAACATACTTATATATTTCTAAATACATACATATTATAGATAAACTACACCCAGACACAGAACAAATGATCATGCTCATCACACAAACATTTATCCTGGGTGGGAATCGAACCCACAACCTCTGGCATAGCAGTCAGGGTCACTAACCACTAGACCAACAGGCCAGTCGTTATTCTAGAGGTTAATAGTATTTAATAGTTCTAAGTTTTGACTTTTTATTTTATTTGAGTATGTGATATTTTTATGTTTTTAATTTAGTGTAGTCGTAGTTTTATTTGCCGTAAGAGTATATGGTGTGAGGGTCAGAGAGAGATGAGTGTAAAATAGCAATAGAGGCAGAGAACTTCTTTTTATTTATGTTTAACATGAAGTGGTCAAGGCAGTTTTGTTCCATGGTAGCAAGTGTATGGCCAGGCAGTATCCCGAAATGAGATAGCATATTTAGGTAACTAACTCTATTTTTGCGATCATGAGATGATTCAGTCTCTCTAGCCTTGATGTTGATGTTTATATCTCCAGCTATAATAGTGTTTTTATTTAACGATATCAAGCTAAGATGTGTACTAAGAGAGTCAGTGAATATATCAATGTTTGAATTCGAAGGTGAGCGGTATATACAATACACATCACAACCCAGAATATCCAGACGTAGACAGGACGCTTGGTCGAGCTGTATTTCCTCAACTTTGTGCTTTAATGAACCTTTTACATATACCCCATCTTCCTGATGAAGTTGTCGAGTTGTCATATAAGAATGGTAATTGTTTATTCGGGGAATAGGTTTATTAGAGCTTAATCTATATTCCGTCAGGATAATGATGTCTAGTTCGAGATTAAGTGTAGACAAATTGATAATAAAATCGTCAAAGTTATGGTATATGCTTCCTATGTTTTGGGATATGATTGTAAGGTAATTTTTTTAATAACAACGTGATCATGGAATTTTGAGTAATCACAAGTAACTACAAGATAGTAGAACGAGCAATTTCAATGTTGTCTAATTCATATACACATGTTGGTAGAATCATCATCATCATCTGCCTCGCCTTTTCCCAACTATTTTGGGGTCGGCTTCCAGTCAAACCGGATTCAGCTGAATACCAGTGTTTTACGTGAAGCGGCTGCCTACCAGACCTCCACAACCCATTAACTGGGTAACACGGTACTTCTTGGCAAGACTGGAGTCAGATTTACTGGCTTCTGACAATCCGTAACGACTGCCAAAGATCTACAAATGACAGCCGGGACCAACGGCTTAACGTGCTTTCCGAGGCACGGAGGAAACTCGGTATGTTAAGATGGTCACCCATCCACAGACCAACCTTGACAAGCGTTGCTTAACCTTAAAGATCGACCCGTGCGGCTGTTATTACTTAGCCACGAGCTCCTCACACATGTTGGTAGAATACTATCCATTAAAATAGAGTGAATCCAGAATAAATAGTTGTATCAATGAAGTGCATATTTCAACATAATTAGATAGTAGAATACTACTTTCTGTAATAATTGCTGTAATATGAGTTAAAAAAAAACCTAATAATTATGTTTCATCGTTCTTTACAGAAGTGAGTGTTACAACACTTAAGAATTAAAAAGGAAGGTAGGTATGGTAAATGAAGGTGTCTGGAATACCCCAGGGAAAAAACAGCCACATAAACCCACAGAGTCCAACCTTGATAGTTTCCACATAGATGCTATCCGTAACACAATTAATGAATTTTACATTGTTAGGAAACAAGTTTCTACATTGAGAACTCTCTTAGTGGAATTAAAAGAAAGCATTGGATTTAATGGATGCCGGGAAACTCTTCGCCACTTATTATTGTCCAATGGTTATGAATTTAAGGATAATAAGAATGAACGTTCATTGTTAATTGAACGTTATGACATATCTGCCTGGAGACATCGATTTTTAATAACTGTTGCTTTGAAACGTAGAGAAGTATAAGACGATACCTATGTTCATAGAAACTACAAACCCAAGAAGTGTTGGTAGGGTCCATCTACGTCTAAGTGGTGCGATAGAAAATGTATCTACAGGTAAAAGGTACATAATTGTACATGCTGGCCCTGTGCCAAACTAGTCTTTAGCACTAAATCGAAAATGGCAGACTACCAACACGATATGAATGCTGTTAACTTTAATAAATGGCTAAGAGAAAAGCTCATACCTAATTTAAATGAGCCGAGTGTAATAGTGATGGATAACGCCAGTTATCATTCAATTATTGTAAATAAAGCTCCTACATCACAAAATCGCTAAAATGAGATAAGAGAATGGCTTACTTTGCATGATATTCCCTTTGAAAAATACTATACAAAAGCAGAGCTGCTATGTTTTGTAAAACGAAACACACCAGACCCAGTTTACGAAGCTGATGAACTTTTGAAGCAGAATGGGCATGATGTATTGCGACTTCACCCCTACCACTGCGATCTAAATGCCATTAATCTGGTAAGGGGTTTGGCTAAACGTCGAGTTGCAAGCAAAAATATTGCCGTGTCTGCAGTGGAATTAGAGAAAATTATAAAAGAGTCCTTTGAAACCATAACTCCAGAGGAATGGAAGAAAATGACTGATCACGTCATACATGTCGAAAATAAATATAAAGAAAGGGACCGAATTACAGGAAACAATTTAGAAAGTTTCATTATTAATGTGGGAAACAGTGATTCCAGTGACTCCAATTAATCTTTTCAAATGGAAGTTTTAGATTCAGATTTTCATTATGGTAGTGAATAAACCAAAATGATTACAGAACATTGTTGTTGTTTTTTTTAATCAGAGTGCTACTTAAACATAACACTTGGGTATTTCTTGAAAATACAACTTTCGAGCCGTATTTTTGTTTAGATTGAAGTAAACAGATTTACCGTCACGAAACTTTTCTTTAATTTGTTTTATAAGTACCTACCTAGCATGATTTTACATCTCGTAATTTCAGTTTACTTCGTCAGTTTATAATTTCGAATAAGCATATTATAAGCTCTAGCCATTTTATAATATCAAACAGTATCTAGTGGTAAGAAAATATAAAAAATCTAGACAGTACATTCTAAAGTATCAAATTAGGTTATTCGACGTATTTCATACTAATTTCGGTGTTGCTATGCCGAGATTTTTAAATTTTCCGCGTTTGTTCAGTCTCTACTTTCGTTGGCCAGACTCTATTGGTCTATACGAGCTGAATTCGTAAATGGGTTTTCCATCTTTATAGATGATAGTGGTTTCAAATATCTTCCAGATTGTGGGGTAATACCCAACTCTAAGTAAGCTGTTGAACAGTGATATTAGGAAAACAATTCCTTTCCTAGGTAGTTAATTGTACTAAGATCTCTTTTGATATTGGTCAAAGCCGGGCGTCTTCTTATTGTCAAGCTTATTTATTTGTCTGATAACTACTCTGGGGTTGGTTGGCTTCAGAAGGGTGTCGAGTTGAAAGCCTTGGTTTAATACTTTGTTGTTTTCATAATTTAAAAATTATGAAAAAAAAATCATAATTGACACAAATTAGCCCTTTGATTTGATATGTCACACGATACAGTTTGAAAATATTTTTTTTTAATTTTCTATTTTCACCCCCAAAAGTGACCGTTTCCGTAAAGCGTCCGTGTTTGGGTCATAGAAGTCTATATGTATACCAAATTTCAACAGAGTCGGTCCAGTAAATCCGGAGAAAATTGGCTGTGACAGACGGCTAAAAACGACTAAAATGTTCGAAACAAGTCGCTTTTCAAGCAGTCTGATGCAGTTGGTGGCATAAGATCAGTGATTGGTCAGACAGACAGACAGACAACAGAGTGATCCTATAAGGGTTCCGTTTTTGACGGATGTTCGAAACCCTAAAAAATCACAACAGAAGATGCATTGCTGTGTTCATAGATATGGCTAAAGCGTTCGACATAGCTTCTTGGCCGATACTCTTGCGGAAGCTACCCTTCTCCAGGGAAGCGTGCTCGGGCCAATTCTATCTGCAGTCTACATCTATGGTCTTTGCAAGCTTTGATTAAAGAATGCAAAGATTCTCGCTTTCGCGGATGACACGGCATTCCATCGGGTCGTTGGCGCTACTCGTGTAATTTGCTCTGTTGCCATCTATTCTGAATGATTGCAAAGCGGCATGGGGTCACCAGTACATGCGAGGATATTTAGTGTCTGCGTTTACAATTGCGAATGGTGTTATCGTTGCTGATAACTAGGCAAAAGATGAAATTTAAGAACTCTATTGCCATGCGACACGCTAAAATGAGGAGCATCAGCAGAGTCTATTCAGTCAGCCTCAGAATTTGAAATTGTACGAGTATGGACTGATTTTATCCGAAATAAGTTGATTAATAATAATAATGGCATCGTCAGGCAGTCAGTCATTCGGTCAGGGCACTCACCCATCCAGTCAACGGCGATGCCCTCGCAGTTGTCTACATCGCGGCCGGCGAACACCTCGCGCGCGCCGCCGTCCAGCTTCTGCCGCACGATCTCGTACCTGAGCGAACAGAGCGAACAGAGCGAGCGTGAGCGACGAGCGCGGAGGCGGGAGGTGGGGGCGAGGGGAGATCCGCACCTGTGCACGTCGCAGTAGTACAGGTAGCCGGCCTGCGTGTCCACGTCGGCGGCCGTGGGGCGCGCCGCGTCCAGCGCGGGCGCCGCCGCCTCCCAGCCCGCGTGCTGCGGCGCCAGCGCCAGCGCCTGCACCATGGGCGGCGCGCCGCGCGCCAGCAGCACGTAGGGGTCCAGGCGCACGCGCTCGCACGCGCGCCCGGCCGCGCGCCAGCCGTGGCGGCACACGCAGTGCGCGTGCGGCGCGCCGCGTGCATACGCCGTGATGCACACGTGCGCGCAGCCGCCGTTGTCGCGCGCGCACGGGTGCGCCACGCGCGGCTGGCGCTGCCGGTGGAAGGCCAGCGCGGCGGTGGGGCGCGCGTCCAGCGCCAGCGCCGCCCCCGCGCCCGCACGCCCCGCGCCGCCCGCGCCGCCCGCGCCGCCCGCGCCGCTGTAGCGCGCCACCATAGCCACGCTGCTGTTGCGCCACACCGGCAGGAACAGCGTGGAGCCCAGCACCGAAATGTGTTGCAATTCTTGTGTCTGTGCGAGCGTTACATTTTAAAATATCCTATCTCATAATGGTGCAGTAGATCGGAAGGGCATGTGAGACTCACGGAGTAACCGCGGCGCAGCGTGCGGCGGCGCGCGCCGCTGTAGTCGGCGCGCTCCACGCAGTCGAGGTAGGCGTCCACCCAGTAGAGCGCGCGCGCCGCCGGGTCCAGCGCCAGCGCGCCGGGGTACACGAGGCGGTGCGCCGCCACGTGCGCGCGCGCGCCGCCCGCCAGCGAGGCGCGCTCCACGCCGGGCGGCGACGCGCCCCACACGCTCCAGAACATGAGGCCGGCGGCCGGGTCCAGCGCCAGCCCGTGCACCTTGGCCAGCGCCGCGTCCAGCAGCAGGCGGCACGGCCGCAGCGCGCGCGCGCACACGTACAGCGCCTCGCGCGCGCCGTCCACCACGTACCAGTTGCCGGCCACCCAGTCGATGGCCAGGTGGCTGGCGCCGCTCACGTCGGGGAACAGCGCGGGCACGCCCAGCACGCGCCGCCGGCTGAAGTCGTCGGCGTCCACGCACACGATGCCCGACTTGCTCATGTTGTGGTGCACGTAGCAGACGGTCCTACACACACGAGGGGCGCAGTCAGTTCCGGTCGCAGAGGTGCGATGCGGTGCAGTGCGATGCGGTGCGGTGCGGTGGGGAGCAAAGGATACGTACCGGTTGTCGTAGAGGAAGTCGATAGCGCGCACGTTGAGAGCGGGCAGTGAGTGGTTGCGCGTGCGCGGCGCGCCATCGGGCCACGCGCGCCGCACGTCGCCGCCCGTCACCACGATCAGCGACAGCGGCTCGGTCACCGGCTCTGCAGCACAACGCGCAACCATTACTCTCAAGTAGACTGCCCTAAACAGCAGATTTTTTGAGCAGTGTAGCGGAGCTGTACTCACCATTGACGGGCACGCAATCGCGGCGGTCGGCGTGCAGCGTGTAGCCGGGCGCGCAGCCGCACGCGAACGAGCCGCGCGAGTTGTGGCAGTGCTGCGCGCACGCGTCCTCCCACTCGCACTCGTCCGTGTCTGCAAGCACACACACATATTGCGGCTGTACAGAAGCGAGCGAACGACAGAGCTCATGATAGTCAGCGATGAGCAGCACTCACCGACACATCGGCCGGTGGCGTCCGCCTCGTAGCCAGGGTGGCAGTAGCAGGCGAGGCCGGCGTGCGTGGGCCGGCAGCCCACCTCGCAGTGCAGCGCGTCGCACTGCGTCGCCGTGACTGTGCACAAACACACGCGTTACTGGGGCACACACACTCCACACCGTCACCTACCAGGGCGCGGTACGCACAGTTGTCGCAGATGTCCCATTCGTCGCTGGCGTCGGGGCAGTGGCGCGCGCCGTCGCAGAACTGCTCGATGGGCACGCACGAGAACTGCCCGGCCACCGGCGTCTCGCAGCGCGCGCTGTTGCCACGGCACTTGAAGTCCTTCTGACCTGCGGACGAGTGCACGCGTCACACTTAGTTGGCAGGTTCGAGCGGTGGGCGAGCGGTGCGCGCACTAGGCACTACGTGAGTACGTACACATGAAGGGGTCCTCGTCGGAGGCGTCGTGCGCGCCGCAGTCGGGCTCGCCGTCGCAGCGCCAGCTCGGTGCCAGGCAGAAGTTGCTCACGGCGCAGCGGAACTCGTCGCCGCGACACTCCGCCATCCACGCTGCAACATAACACGTCGCTACAGCACGCGGCCGCACGTCCTCACTACCTTGCACGCTGTGTCAATGCGATGACGTTACGGTTGGGGAAGCTGCAGTGCAGCTCGTCGGAAGCATCCGCGCAGTGCGCCCGGCCGTCGCAGCGCCACACCAGCGGCACGCAGCGCAGCCCGTCGGCGCACGCGAACTGCAGCGCAGAGCAGGGCGCGCGCGTACCGCCCTCCGCCGCCGCCTCGCTCGCAGTCTCCACCGGAGACTCGCCTGTACACACGTTATAACGTCAGGATACTCAGCCCAGAACTATTTATTACACGACATGCGCTTACTGTTCAGTTGCTCTATTTGCTTACAAGATACCCAATGATGACGATCGATCTAATCTCTCGATAGATTAATCATAATAATAAAACTTCAATTTCGGGTGGTATTACATTCATAAAAAAATATATAAAAAGTAGTAGTCCGCCGGTGTCGGGAGCAGGGTCCAAGCTACCGGTGGTTAGGGCTCCAAAGAAAGGAACTTCTTCATCCGTATCCAGGAGTACCTACTGCCTTCTGTATCACGCCCTTTACCCAACCGCGTAACGCCAGCTTCGACAGATGTTCGTCGAAGCTTTTGGCCATCAGGCCAATGGCCGTAATGACTATCGGCACAATGATAGCTGAGTCCACATTCCACATGTCGACAACCTCGTGCGCTAAGTCGAGATACTTGATTTCAAATTCAAATTCAAAGCATTTTATTTCAAATAAACCATTCACAGGCACTTTTGAAACGTCAAGGTCGGTAAGTCAAAAACATGGAAGCTATTTGCACGTTCCAAAGCGTAGATCTCTATGGAGAAGAACGTGCAAGAAACTCCACGGACACTCTTTTAAATCATGTTCTGTTTTACAAAATTCCAAGTTACATATACTTGTTGCTTCTGCATGTGAGGACAATGCAAAGGAAAAAAAAGGGCTTATTATAAGAATTTTAAATATAAAGATTAAAATAAGCCAATGGCAGTTAGGAGATGACCAGTCTCAACCGACGGCGCCTGTTCACGAACATGACGCGTGTATCGGCACCTTTCAGCTCAACCATTTCGAAGGGAACCGAATGATCAAACCCACGCGCCGCCATCAGCGAGACATTTGAGTGAGCATGACATGCTCTCAACCACCATGCTCGTTCATGTCCAACAAGTAAAACTATAACTACTCACATAAAATGTAAATGGTTTCATGGTACTCACATTTACAAAATTTGAAAAATATGCTTCTACTTTACACTACATTTGTTTCTCTTTCTCAGCCTTCACGTTCTTGTCATGCGGAATGGTAACATCAATTATCATTGTGCGGCGCGCTAATCTGTCTATCACCACTATATCAGGCTTATTAGCAACAATAGTCCTATCAGTGATGATAGACCGATCCCAGTACAACGTGACATGGTCATTTTCGAGAACTGGGTCGGGCACACACTTGTAATACGGAGACCTCAGAATTCACAAGTTTGTATTTCAAAGCAAGTTGCTGATGGATAGTCCTGGCTTCTTGGTTGTGCCTGTGCAAGTACTCGCCGTTAGCCAGACGAGAACAACCAGAGATAATACTACTCTGTCAAGGAAGTACCGGGAAAAGATCAATAATACACAAAATGTCTGTTATTCATCCCAATTTATTTTATCACCTTCAAAGTATGCTCCTTTAGAAACGATACACTTGCGCCAACGAATAATCCATTCATCAAAACATTTTTTAAACGCTGCTTCCGGAATTGAGTTCAGTTCTCGCCGCGAATTCTCCTTTATGTCTTCTATCGATTGAAAACGGGTGCCACGAAGTGGTAATTTGAGTTTAGGAAAAAGAAAAAAGTCAGCAGGAGCCATATCTGGTGAATATGGTGGTTGCTGGATGGTATTTGTTGAGTGTTTGGTCAAAAATTCGTTCACAATGATAGCCTTGTGCGAAGGCGCATTGTCGTGGTGCAAAATCCAAGAATTTTATTTCCACAAATCTGGCCTTTTTCGTCGAATTTGCTCTCAACGCCGCATAACGCTCAAATAATATTCTTTATTTACCGTTAGACCTTCCGGTAAGAATTCAGAGTGCACAACACCGCGATAGTCAAAGAAAACCGTCAACATGACTTTGACTTTTGATCGACTTTGGCGTGGTTTTTTCGGTTTCGGTTCAGTTGGAAGGCGCCACTCCGAAGCTTGTTGACTAGTTTGCATGTCAAACTCGTAAACCCACGTCTCGTCACCAGTAACAATGCGTTTCATGAATGTTGGGTCCGAACTGACTCGTTCTAGCATGTCCTCAGCGACTTTCATGCGATTGAGTTTTTGGAGAAAATTCAGATCTTTTGGGACTAGCCGAGCAGCAACATGTTTCATACTTAAATGATTAGTTAAAATGGTACGGATCGACTCGTGAGATACAGAAAGTTCGGCGGCTATCTCTCTCAGAGTTGAATAGGGATTTTCAGTCACTATTTCCTTCACTTTTGCGATGTTAACTTCAGTTGCAGACGTTGACGGCCTGCCAGAGCGAGGCAAATCTTCCATCACATCTCGACCACTTTTGAACGCTTTGAACCACTCATAAGCACGAGTTTTTGATAAAGTCGATTCACCGTAAGCCTTCGGTAACATTTTCAATGACTCCGAACACGAAATTCCATTGGCGATGCAAAATTTAAGTAATTTAACAAACTCTTTGTTCGATATTTTTGTCCATTATGAAAATTGCAATACACACTATATATGATATTACTAAAACCAGCACTGTATTTAATATAAATAACAGATGCAACTCAAACTCCGCGCCAAAATGGAAAACAGTTGTGCCAATCTAACAACTACAAAAAAACAAAAAATTGAATTTGGAACCATAAACAAATCATCCATTCCCGATACTTTTTTGACTGAATGTATGTCTGATGGACTCACCCGGACGGTGGCATGCCCGACACACGTCCACCGTCCCGTCCTTCATAATATGCCTGCGGTAGTTATTCGTCAAGATAACTTCGTCCATAATCGCACAGATAAAACCTTCAGTTTCCCAGAAGAGACCACTGAAACGTAGTCAGACCACGGACGCTGAAAAATTTTCATCGGAACCAGGCAGAGCCCGATAGAAGCGCCCGTGAAGCTCCTTGCTTTTCCATACCTCCTTGCGGTCATCTGTGGTAAGTATCACAGGTTTGCGCCAGTTCTCTTTAGCCATGGACAACGGGGTGAGACCCTTGTTTATTATTATTTCCTTTATTTATTTTCTTTACTTATTTATTATTTTTAAACATTTTTATACAATATATATATATATATATAAACATATCAAAATAGTAGCCCACCGAAATCGGGAACAAGGTCCAAGCTACCGGTGGTCAGGGCTCCAGAGAAAGGAACCTCCTGACAATGCGAGCCGTGTCCAGAAGTACCACTTTCTGAATCAAGCCCTTGATCCAGCTGCCCAACGAGAGCCTCCTAAGATGTTGGTCGAGGCCCGTGGCTATTAAGCCATTGGCCGACACGACTATCGGTACAATAATTGCGGAGTCCAATCCCCACATGTCGACAACCTCGCGAGCCAAGTCAATATACTTGATTTGTTTGTCTTTCTCGGCTTTCACGAGGTTCTCGTCATGCGGGACGGTTATGTCTACAATCATTGCACGCCTCACAATTCGGTCCACCACCACTATATCAGGCTTATTATTATTATAGCATTTCCACCTGTTTTTTCTGTTCCGTGCTACCAAGCCTTCGCGTATGATTTTGATTCGTGCGAACAAAGTCGATTTTTAGGGTTCTGTACCAAGGTTGCTAATGCAACCCTGTTTATTAATAAGCCACCGCTGTCCGTCTTCCTTCATTTTATTAACCGACTTCAAAAAAAGGAGGAGGTTCTCAATTCGGTTGTATATTTTTTTTTCGTTTTATTTCTGTCTCTTAAGTAGGGTAGGTAGGTAGGGTAGGTAGGTAGGGTGGTAGGTAGGGTAGGTAGGGAGGGTAGGTAGGTAGGTAGGGTAGATAGATATATAGGTAGGTAGGTAGGGTAGATAGATAGGTAGGTAGGTAGGCTACCTACCCACCTACCTACACTAGGTAGGTAGGTGGGTAGGTAGGTAGGTAGGGTGGTAGGTAGGGTGGGTAGGTAGGTAGTTAGGGTAGGTAGGTAGGTAGGGTGGTACGATTCGATACGATTCACGTATTTTCGATTCCGTACTTTTTGTTTTGGCTACTATAATATTTTTTCCGTATTCCAATTACCCATTTTTGTACTTGAAAAGGAAAAACCGTCCAAGTGCGAGTCCGACTCGCACATGAAGGGTTCCGTACCATAGACCTTCATTTTTATTATTTTTTGTTATAGCGGCAATAGAAATACACAATCTGTGATTCAACTGTCCACCTTTTATGGATTTTGAGATGCAGCCCGCTGAAAGACAGACGGACGGACAGCGGAGGCTTAGTCACAGGGTTCCGTTGGGTACCCTTTGGGTACGGAAGCCTAAAAAACGGAATACTTATAGGATCACTTTGTTGTCTGTCCGTCTATCTGTCTGTAAAGACCGTTTATTTCGGGAACGCGTGGAGGTTGAAATTAAAACTAAGTATATACTCAAGTCTATGGCCCCTTGCAGCTGCGACAAAGTTAAAGTCAACGTAAAAAAAAAGATACGGTCATTTATGAACAGATTGTTCCGTTCCCGCAGACAAACCGTGTAAACGGTTTTGTGGGGCTTAGTTCTAATAAAGATTTTTTTTTAGAAATTCACTGCGAAACTACTTCACTGCGATGCACGTCACCGCGCTAGAACTTCACCGCGAAACTACTTAACTGCGAAACTACTTCACTACGAAACTACTTCACTGCGATGCACGTTACCGCGATAGGACTTTACTGCAATATTACTTCACTGCGATGCACGTTACCGCGATAGAAGTTGACTGCGATACTACATCACTGCGATGCACGTGACCGCGACAGAAGTTAACTGCGATGCACGTTACCGCGATTGGACTTTACTGCGATACTGCGATACTACTTCACTGCGATGCACGTTACCGCGCTAGAACTTTATTGCGATACTACTTCACTGCGATGCACGTTACCGCGATTGGACTTTACTGCGACACTACTTCACTGCGATGCACGTTACCGCGCTAGAACTTTACTTTAATACTACTTCACTGCGATGCACGTTACCGCGATAGAAGTTGACTGCGATACTACTTCACTGCGATGCACGTTACCGCGACAGAAGTTAACTGCGATACTACTTCACTGCCATGCACGTTACCGCGACAGAACTTTACTACGATACTACTTCACTGCGATGCACGTTACCGCGATAGAACTTTACTGCGATACTACTTCACTGCGATGCACGTTACCGCGATAGAACTTTACTGCGATACTACTTCACTGCGATGCACGTTACCGCGATAGGACTTTACTGCGATACTACAACACTGCGATACACGTTACCGCGTTAGAACTTTACTGCGATGCACGTTACCGCGCTAGAACTTCACTGCGATGCACGTCACAACGCTAGAACTTCACTGCGAACCTACTTCACTGCGATGCACGTTACCGCGATAGAACTTTACTGCGATACTACTTCACTGTGATGCACGTTACCGCGATAGAACTTTACTGCCATACTACTTCACTGCGATGCACGTTACTGCGCTAGAACTTTACTACGATACTACTTCACTGCGATGCACGTTACCGCGATAGAACTTTACTGCGATACTACTTCACTGCGATGCACGTCATCGCGCTAGAACTTCACCGCGAAACTACTTAACTGCGAAACTACTTCACTACGAAACTACTTCACTGCGATGCACGTTACCGCGATAGGACTTTACTGCAATATTACTTCACTGCGATGCACGTTACCGCGATAGAAGTTGACTGCGATACTACATCACTGCGATGCACGTGACCGCGACAGAAGTTAACTGCGATGCACGTTACCGCGATTGGACTTTACTGCGATACTGCGATACTACTTCACTGCGATGCACGTTACCGCGCTAGAACTTTATTGCGATACTACTTCACTGCGATGCACGTTACCGCGATTGGACTTTACTGCGACACTACTTCACTGCGATGCACGTTACCGCGCTAGAACTTTACTTTAATACTACTTCACTGCGATGCACGTTACCGCGATAGATGTTGACTGCGATACTACTTCACTGCGATGCACGTTACCGCGACAGAAGTTAACTGCGATACTACTTCACTGCCATGCACGTTACCGCGACAGAACTTTACTACGATACTACTTCACTGCGATGCACGTTACCGCGATAGAACTTTACTGCGATACTACTTCACTGCGATGCACGTTACCGCGATAGAACTTTACTGCGATACTACTTCACTGCGATGCACGTTACCGCGATAGGACTTTACTGCGATACTACAACACTGCGATACACGTTACCGCGTTAGAACTTTACTGCGATGCACGTTACCGCGCTAGAACTTCACTGCGATGCACGTCACAACGCTAGAACTTCACTGCGAACCTACTTCACTGCGATGCACGTTACCGCGATAGAACTTTACTGCGATACTACTTCACTGTGATGCACGTTACCGCGATAGAACTTTACTGCCATACTACTTCACTGCGATGCACGTTACCGCGATAGAACTTTACTGCGATACTACTTCACTGCGATGCACGTTACCGCGATAGAACTTTACTGCAATACTACTTCACTGCGATGCACGTTACCGCGATAGGACTTTACTGCGATGCACGTTACGGCGCTAGAACTTCACTGCGATGCACGTTACGGCGCTAGAACTTCACTGCGATGCACGTCACCGCGCTAGAACTTTACTGCGATACTACTTCACTGCGATGCACGTTACCGCGATAGAACTTTACTGCGATCCACGTTACCGCGATTGGACATTACTGCGATTGGACTTTACTGCGATACTACTTCACTGCGATGCACGTTACCGCGCTAGAACTTTACTGCAATACTACTTCACTGCGATGCACGTTACCGCGATAGAAGTTGACTGCGATACTTCACTGCGATGCACGTTACCGCGCTAGAACTTCACTGCGATGCACGTTACCGCTATAGAACTACACAGCGAAACTACTTCACTGCGATTTTTTTTATTACGAAAGATCATTACTGAGAAATTATTAGACTTCGATATACCTAATCTTCGTTCGTTAAGCTTAACATATCAGCTCTACTACTGTCTACATTTATTTTATTTATTTGTTTTATGATAATTATTTTCACTTCATCATCATCATCATATTAGCTGAAAGACATCCACTGCTGTACATAGGCATCCCCCAAGTGTCGGCACAACATCCTTTCCTGTGCGTCTCGAATCCATCGGCTACCCGTGACCCTCACCAGGTCATCGGTTCACCTTGTGGGAGGCCTCAACATTGCGTCTTCCAGTACGCGGCCGCCACTCTAGCCTCCAACTTTTCGGCTCCAATGGCCATCAGTTCTGCGAGCCATGTGCCCCGCCAACTGCCACTTTAGTTTGCCGATCCTTCGGGCTATTTCGGTAACCTTGGTTCTCTTGCGGATATCTTCATTCCTGATTCTATCACACAAAAAAACTCCATTGCCCTCTCCATCGCCCAATGTGAGCGAACACGCACGTTTCAGTTCCATAAGTCATCACTGGCAACACGCACTGGTCATTATTATCACTTTTCAAGAATTATAGGTAACCATTTTCCACCACAATAACAATATTAAAAAAACCGGCCAAGTGGGAGTCGGACTCGCGCATGGGTTCCATCATCCATTTACATTTTTATGTTTTTTGCAATATAAAGCTGTATGTTGAACAAAATAAACCCGCGGCTGTAACGCGTATTACATAAATACGCGTTACGGCCGCGAATCGTATTAATTAAGACTAGGGCGAAGAACTAGTTGACACGCGCAACTACGTTTGCGTCACAATTTTCATTACTGCTCCGCTCCTATTGGTCTTAGCGTAATGATATATAGCCTTCCTCGATAAATGGGCTATCTAACACTGATTTTTTTAAATCGGACCAGTAGTTCCTAAGATTAGCGCGTTCAAGTAAACAAACAAACAAACGAACTCTTCAGCTTTATATACAATTAAGTATTAAGTATATAGATTAGTATTGGTATAGGTAAAGTTCTTCATAATTATAAGTACAATGAGCTCTTAAGAAGTATTGCGTTTATTCTGATACAGGATGTATTAATACTATAATATGAATACGAAGCAAATGAAAGGAATCCGACACGACAGAGCAGCCCTTGTACAGTCAGAAACAATATTCGATGAACAAGTACAAAGAATCAAAAGTCGTCAACACTTAAAACTGTTTTGAATTTGTAATTAACTGCCGTCCAGAATTATTTGGTAATATAAAGGAGTACAGAACAATTTATTTCGAAACCATATAAGAACTTTTTCATTGCAGAAGTTTATTTAAAAATAATAATAAGAATGTCAAACAGTCAAATTAACATTGATTTGTTCACCGGAGTTAGATGCTCATTGCATTTTGTCGCTGACTGTACAACCGCAATGTTTGACTAGCACCTAGCGTCTTGATGTGGTCTTGATTTACCATCTGTTTATTATATGATGAACCTTAACTGAATTATGCTTATTCTGAAGGGTAGCTTAGTAGCACCTTTACTACAATTGATAACTCATTTTATTTTAATTACCAAGAGAACTATCTTTTGGTAATTAAAATAAAATGAGTTATCTTTGTTTATGAATGCCGCGCAGTACTAAGGCAGCGTGCAGTGCTGACGAACAGCAGAGGTTATCGCCGGGTCCCGCGCCGACCCCTGTCGACCCCGACGCCAGAGCTAAACTGTGCGCTTCTAAATACACTGTGGAGAAACTTCTCTCTCTTAAGATAATGAAGATTTCAATACATCAAGGACTTTAACTACTGTAATGCAGATTTCTCCTCGTATGCACCGGTATCGGCAGGGGGCAGAGTGCATTTTTAGGGTTCCGTACCTAAAAAGCAAAAAACGGAACACTTATAGGATCACATCTGTCTGTCAAAACCCTTTATCTCGGGAACACGTAGAGTATCAAGTTGAGGAGCTCGCGGCTAGATAATAACAGCCGCACGGGTCGATCTTCAAGGTTAAGCAACGCTTGCCAAGGTTGGTCTGTGGATGGGTGACCATCTTAACATAGCGAGTTTCCTCTGTGCCTCGGAAAGCACGTTAAGCCGTTGGTCCCGACTGTCATTTGTAGATCTTTGGCAGTCGTTACGGGTAGTCAGAAGCCAGTTAATATCTGACTCCAGTCTTGCCATGAAGTACCGTGTTACCCAGTTACTGGGTTGTGGAGGTCTGGTAGGCAGTCGCTAAAATACTGGTATTCTGCTAAATCTGCAGATTGCACCTTGATGAGCATATTAAAAACATAGTAAATAATGCTTATCGCATGTATGGTTTTGTTATGAGAGCTACCATAGACTTGAAGCGGGTCGACACCTACATACATTTGTATAAGTCATTAATTAATAAGGTCACAGCTAGAATACGCTGTGCTAATTTGGAATCCCCATTATCAAAACTACATCGACAGCTTGGAGAAGGTGCCGTAAATTCCTCAAGGCCTTGAAATATCGCTGTCGCCACGATTTATCTTCCTTCAGTACACCCACTCCAGTGCCACAGGAATATTGAGATGTTAAGAATAAAATCTCGACGCCTCTACCTTGAAATTATGTTTCTCTATGACTTGTGCAACAACAGATATGACTGCATAGATCTTAGGTACTGTCATTAGACGAGAGTCCGCTTTTCGCGGTCTCCTCCTGCCACACCAACGCTGGAGTTCGTGCCCCTCTACGTCGTATGGCAAACAATTTTAACACTGTTTTTGGTGATTTAGACTTGTTTACATTGTCTGCTGATAAATTTTAGATCTCCTTGATACGGTTGATTGGTGTTTTATGAAATAAGAACTAATACTTTCCTGCATTACTTGCTGTTTTACTGTGATTGTTATAGTATTTTAATTGAATTTGTAATTTTAGTAAAAAATGTATTATTTTTCATAATTCTTTATTTGATTTCAGGTTTTTATTTGGTTTTAAGATTGTTTTTGATTTGATTCTTCATTTTAATTTTTGATTTGAGCGCTGATATTAATTTTGATTACTTATGATTATTATTTTTTCTATGATTCTTAATTTTGTATTTAATTTAATTTTAATTTTGGTTTTGATTTATTGCTGATTTTAATTTTTATTATTATCCTTCATAATTAGTTTTTTTGCATTTAATTTTATGTTTATAATTCATTTCATTTTTGTTTTGTATTTAATGTTTATTTTAATTATGTTTCATTCTTTTTTCACAATTCGTTATTTTGAATTTAATTTTATGTTTTTTATTTTACTTTTTTAAATTTTTGATTTGACTTTGTTGTTTTTTAAATTTTTATTCTGGGTTTACATTTTAATTCTTGTTTTGATTTAAATTGACGTTTGTTTCGTTATTTAGTAACTTAAAAATAAATTTTCTATATCTCATTTTGATTCAAAAATAGTCTATCCCTTTCAATTTTACTCGTGTGCAATTAGTCCCATAAATATTTTGTTATGTTAAAAATGTGGACAACGTCGTGGGTTATACATATATGTTACTTTTTCTTTTTGTAAAACTTTTACTGTACCATCTTTGTGTAACTGTTTGTTTTCCCGAAATAAATAAATAAATAAATCCGGTTTGACTGGAAGCTGACCCCAATATAGTTGGGAAAAGGCTAAGCAGATGATGATGATGACGTAGAGTATCAAGTTGAATGGTGGTGGTGATGATGAATATGATAGTAGATGATGATGATTGAACATGATGATGATGGTGGTTAATAATGATGACGATGATGGCGGTGGTGGTGGTGGTGGTGGTGGTGATAATGGTGATGATGAATATGATGGTAGATGATGATGATAATGAATGAACGAACATGATGATGATGGTGATGATGATGTAGGTTAATGATGATGATGGTGGTGGCGGTGGTGATGATGATGATGGTGACGGTGGAGATGATGATGATGGTGACGGTGGTGATGATGATGATGGTGACGGTGGTGATGATGATGATGATGATGGTGGTGGCGGTAGTGATGATGATGATGATGGTGGTGGCGGTGCAGATGATGATGATGGTGACGGTGGTGATGATGATGATGGTGACGGTGGTGATGATGATGATGATGATGGTGGAGGCGGTGGTGATGATGATGATGGTGGTGGCGGTGGAGATGATGATGATGGTGGCGGTGGAGATGATGATGATGGTGACGGTGGTGATGATGATGATGGTGACGGTGGTGGTGATGATGATGATGATGATGGTGGTGGCGGTGGTGATGATGATGATGATGGTGGTGGCGGTGGAGATGATGATGATGGTGGCGGTGGAGATGATGATGATGGTGACGGTGGTGACGATGATGATGGTGACGATGATGATGGTGACGGTGGTGATGATGATGATGGTGAAAGAAGAAAGAAAGAAAAAATGTTTATTTGGTGGTGGCGGTGGTGATGATGATGATGATGGTGGTGGCGGTGGAGATGATGATGATGGTGACGGTGGTGATGATGGTGACGGTGGTAATGATGATGATGGTGACGGTGGTGATGATGATGATAGTGACGGTGGTGATGTTGATGATGGTGGTGATAATGATGATGACGGGACTTGGGGCATCCCAACTCGTATAGGTTAGGTAAGAAGGGTATGGCGGGTTCTGAAAGACCGTCATGACCTTCGTGGTAGGTATTTTTTATAAACCACCCCGAACCGAAGTAGGATCCCCGCTCAGCGGGGCCCCGCTGAGCGTGCTTTGCAACTGAGTGTGGACAGACTATAACTGCGCTAAGCCATTCGCAAAATAATGCAGCACAGACTCTGGGTGTCTGTGTTGCAGCCGCCTTTGTATTTACGCGTCCCGAATCCGAACTAAGAATTAATGACATCACAGTTTGTCAGTAACTGTCAAATCGTGTTGCCATTGATCATTGCTTAGGTGATAAGCACAATCGGATTTAAAGTTTTCCGTTGCGGTTATTTGTCGGATCTTAAAACCAAGTGCACGTGTGAACTCATTCATATAAATTGTATTGTGACTAAACCATATCCTGTAAAAAATTGACTTTGTCAAGAAACCCGACCGCTAAAAACAAGTAAAAAGCAGTTGGTGGCATCAGATCAGTGATTGAACTGTATCAGACGGCAAAGTGTGTTGTTTTTGACACGCCGAGCGCTCATGTTCCTTGTTCCGTGTCGAGCACAGCACCACACAAACGGTTTATCTATTAGCAAAATTTAATTCGGAAGTTTTGTACAAGTTTCATAATAGTTAAGAGTCAGTTGGTAAGCAAAGACAGTGGAATAAAATTTGCGTAAATGTCTTATTATTTTCCAAGAGCATGAAAACGTGTTTTTCCGGCTTATGGTAAGGAACCCTTCGCGTGACAGTCCGACTCACACTTGACCGGTTTAAGCCTATTAATCACGTCACTAGTTCACTACAACAGCGTCAAGTTTTGTCAAATCAATTTGAAACGAGTCATGAACGTTCAGGATAATTATGTATTACTAGTTTTTGCCCGCGACTTCGTACGCGTATATACCGTTTTTTCGCGTTCCTGTAGGAATTTCGGGAAATTCTCTCTTAGTGCTCGCCTTCACTCCCTAAGGAACCTACATGCCTTTCAGCTTTCTACGACCAGAAGTTTCGGCGGTGCGTTGTCTGGCTCAGTAACGGAGGAATCCTCTCTTAGTGCTTCTTACAGCGTATTTTATGTATTAGGATTAGTTTTACCGGTTTCATAGAATCTATTTATTGTGTAAGAATAATCGATTTTTAAAAAAGATATTTTTTAGGTATGTACTGAATGAGGAGACTGATTGAATGAGGAGCTCGTAGCCAAGTACCTAATAACAGTCACACGGGTCGATCGACCCATCATCATCTTCCTGCCCTTACCCCATGTTACTTTCGGGTCAGCGCAACACGTTTTTTTCGTCCATTCTGTCCTATCAGCTATCACTCACTCCCATCTCTTTCATATCGTTCCTCACACAATCCATCCATCCACATTTTATATTCGAGTGTCGATGGACCAGTGTGTATGTTAAAATGGTCACCCATCCTCAGACCGACCTCGGCAAGTGTTGCTTAACCTTGAAGATCAAACCGTGTGACTGGTATATTCCAAGGCACGCCTGGAATCTCGGACTCTCGGGATGTTTAAATGGTCACCCATTCATATTACTCTCCTCTATGGACCAACCTCAGCAAGCGTAGCTCAACCTTGGTCGCCCCGTGGGATATCCTATCGTCTAACATTATAGAAAGTTGAATTAATCGTCATCATTGTGCTGAGACAGCTGAGGTCATATTCCTGTGGAGAATCTTAACACCGCGATTCAGAAAAACGCAAAAATCAGTACATCGCCATATATCTAAAATATAGTTGAACTGTCAAAAATGAGTTTGAACTTAGAAACCCTCATGTTACGATAATTAATAATGATATCTATTATAATAATAACATCATAGTATAAATTTACCGTCATAACATGCTCACTTTTCTTTTGCTTCATAATATTAAGAGTTTAACAAATAAATCAATAATATGATTTGGTGGTTATTTCACACATATTTGTTACTACTACCTATTATTCTCAATAGATGGCATTGCCAGTATCTTTTTTTTTTTTTTTTTTTTAAGGATGGGAAATCATCAAATGACTCCTCCCGCTCTGGGTGAAGCAAGAGGGAGTGTCAGACTCTTACTGACTAAAACCCATCCGTGTTCCTCCTGGTGCCCTTTGCGTTCTAAGGCTACGGCACCTCTTTCGAACAGATTCCGCAGCCCCAGCAGGCACCTGCCCTAGCGGGCCCCGTCTTCCACGCTGACATCT
The DNA here is from genome assembly GCA_950371165.1 of Lacanobia oleracea. Classification (NCBI taxonomy): domain Eukaryota; kingdom Metazoa; phylum Arthropoda; class Insecta; order Lepidoptera; family Noctuidae; genus Lacanobia; species Lacanobia oleracea. The sequence continues at coordinate 164,233 of OX493395.1, read as the reverse complement.
CTTTGAGGCGCGCTGGAATCGCAGCGCGCCGCCGACCCATTGCCAGTATCTGGAGACTCAATGAAAACTACCTATTTTAGCGCTCGATGAAGTTTCTTTCAAAAATAGCATATTTGTGTTTTGTGGCTTTTTCCTAACTTTTCTATTAAATTTTTATGCAAAAACATTCAATGTACAGACACAGTTGGTCTACGATTTTATTATATGTATAGAATAGACTAGCTTCTGCCAGCGGCTTCGCCCGCGCAATCTCTAGGGAACCTACTCCTGGGTTATGTATAGATTTGTTTAAAGACTCCTTTTTATCATCATCATCTGCCTAGCCTTTTCCCAACTATATTGGGGTCGGCTTCCAGTCAAACCGTATTCAGCTAAATACCAGTTTTTTACGTGGAGCGGCTGCCTACCAGACCTCCACAACCCATTAACTGGGTAACACGGTACTTCATGGCAAGACTGGAGTCAGATTAACTGGCTTCTGACAATCCGTAACGACTGCCAAAGATCTACAAATAACAGCCGGGACCAACGGCTTAATGTGCTTTCCGAGGCACGGAGGAAACTCGGTATGTTAAGATGGTCACCCATCTACAGACCAACCTTGGCAAGCGTTGCTTGACCTTAAAGATCGACCCGTGCGGCTGTTATTATTTAGCCACGAGCTCCTTTTTATACGAAATTCTATTAACGCTAGTATGCATGTAAATTATTTATGAACTAGCTTCTGCCAGCGACTTCGCCCGCGTGACCCCTAGGGATCATACTCCTGGGATAAAAAGTAGCCTATGTGTTATTTTAGACTCAACGTCAAATGATTTATTTCAACTAGACCATTAATTAAAGGTACTTTTGAACGTAAAAAGAAAATAAAATATTATAAGTAGTTACACTAGTCGTCCGTTCGCAAAAGGTAGATTCTTATGGAGAAGAACGGAGAATAAACTCCATAGCTAATCTTTTCAAAAATAAGCTTTACAATATTTGCATACATTAGACTATAATCTACCTCTTTGCCAAATTTTATGAAGATCCTTACAGGCGTTCTGACGAGATAACGAGATGACGAGTAACAAACATCTCCTCAATAACTTTCGCATTTATAATATTAGGTATAAGTAGGATTAGTAGGATAGGATATATGGTTCCAAAACTGCTACAGAGTGCGGTACAGTCTGCATGCTCAGTATAAGTAGGATAGGATATATGGTTCCAAAACTGCTACAGAGTACAGTACAGTCTGCATGCTCAGTATAAGTAGGATAGGATATATGGTTCCAAAACTGCTACAGAGTGCGGTACAGTCTGCATGCTCAGTATAAGTAGGATAGGATATATGGTTCCAAAACTGCTACAGAGTACGGTACAGTCTGCATGCTCAGTATAAGTAGGATAGGATATATGATTCCAAAACTGCTACAGAGTGCGGTACAGTCTGCATGCTCAGTATAAGTAGGATAGGATATATGATTCCAAAACTGCTACAGAGTGCGGTACAGTCTGCATGCTCAGTATAAGTAGGATAGGATATATGGTTCCAAAACTGCTACAGAGTACGGTACAGTCTGCATGCTCAGTATAAGTAGGATAGGATATATGGTTCCAAAACTGCTACAGAGTGCGGTACAGTCTGCATGCTCAGTATAAGTAGGATAGGATATATGGTTCCAAAACTGCTACAGAGTACGGTACAGTCTGCATGCTCAGTATAAGTAGGATAGGATATATGGTTCCAAAACTGCTACAGAGTGCGGTACAGTCTGCATGCTCAGTATAAGTAGGATAGGATATATGGTTCCAAAACTGCTACAGAGTGCGGTACAGTCTGCATGCTCAGTATTAGTAGGATAGGATATATGGTTCCAAAACTGCTACAGAGTACGGTACAGTCTGCATGCTCAGTATAAGTAGAATAGGATATATGGTTCCAAAACTGCTACAGAGTGCGGTACAGTCTGCATGCTCAGTATAAGTAGGATAGGATATATGGTTCCAAAACTGCTACAGAGTACGGTACAGTCTGCATGCTCAGTATAAGTAGAATAGGATATATGGTTCCAAAACTGCTACAGAGTGCGGTACAGTCTGCATGCTCAGTATAAGTAGGATAGGATATATGGTTCCAAAACTGCTACAGAGTACGGTACAGTCTGCATGCTCAGTATAAGTAGGATAGGATATATGGTTCCAAAACTGCTACAGAGTGCGGTACAGTCTGCATGCTCAGTATTAGTAGGATAGCCATATATACCACACACACACATATACCATTTAAATCATCAATATAGCCCTCTAAGTTCATGTAGTTCGAAAGAATGATTCATTTCTGAAATATTCATTCTTTCGAACTACATGAACTTAGAGGGCTATATTGATGATTAAAATGGTTATAATTCTTTAGATAAATACGCGTTACGGTCGCGGAACGCATTTGGTCCACATACAGCTTCACACTGACCGGCAAATTGCAAAAAAACATAAAAATATTTGAATTTCGCGGGCTACCCTGGAGCATCCACCTTAAACTGCTACAGAGTAAGGTACAGTCTGCACGCTCATTATTTAAAACGTTCGCTGAGCGTCTTTACGACACTTATCTTTATTCAAATTAATCATTTCGTCCTCTTGGCCAAATCCGTTCAACACAAACAGCCAAGCTTATTAACTTTCACAAAATATGTTACTGGCAATGTGAGTGTTGACTGTTTACCTACTTGTCGGTCGGCGTTATGATTTTGGAAGCGAACATAACTCTTACTTTAATCGTTTTGATTTGTTCAAATATGGCGTGGCAAATAACATGGTGCATATAGGTGCACCTACTACAACAGAGACCGACAGACGGTAGTAGCGCGCCGCCAGCCCCGCATCACTCGGAATGATGAGTGACAGCTCACTTGATCACATGCATGGCTCCTCTAACTGGATAACTGCGCCGCCGCCGTCGGCTCCGGGGCTCCGGGCTCACCGTGTTGATATCACATCAGTTAGCTTGCCACTTTGATACCTACTTGTCCCTTAATCATTTAGAGGCTCATCATTACCACTATCACTAATATTAATTATGGATCGGCGTACAATGAACTTGAATAATAATGTTAATATGGAGATTGAGTTTACATTAAAAAATACCGTGGTCCCCGAACTAGGCGGCGCCTATCTCGGGAGTCGGGGGCCGGAGTTGCGTTAACATGTATTTGACTATTTGGGTTATACAGATTTGTTAGCAATGTGAGTTGATACAGTTATCAAAATTGATAAATATTACATAAGTTAAATTATAAGTACAGTTTTGGCAAGAAAGTAAAATAGAGAGAAAAAAAAAAGGGTGAAAATCAAATAAAAATAAATATTAGAATTAGGTCAGTGATTTGCGTGAGTGTTTTATATTCCTGTTAGTGAAGTGTGGAATTATGATTGGAAGTAGGTAGGTAGGTACATAGCAAAACTTGTTAACTGAGAATTTCTTCGGTTTCATCATATGATAGGGAGATGATAGTTTTTTGGTAAGACTTTTACATAAGTTGTGGTTAAGGTTTTTAATATTACAGAATTTGTTTATTTGGTTGTAGACATGAGTGTGTAAATAGAAGGTTGAAAAATGAGGTTAAACTGTTTTAAGATATCATGAGTAAGCACGACAGTATATCAAACAACACATTTCCGGTATAGCTCATCCCAAGCATCTTACTTACTGGTCCCAGGATTCAGAAGGCATATCCATGTTAAAATAACGGTCCCGGGAATGCCCGGAATTTAGTGACCGTTTTTTTTGGACCAACTTCGAAATGTGAATTGGACCAATCGCGCCTAAAGGCTATCAATCCTCCTGATAAGTACTATTCATTGTTGTTGGGAACAAGGGTCTGATAATGGAGACCAGAAAGGTGGATAAAGGATCTATTAATTGGCTACTAGTTTAGCCATCGTGTTAAGGCTCGTTTAAATCCATTTGATGAACACTACTCATTGTTGTTGGTTATAAGGATCTGATGATGGAGACCAGAAAGGTGGATAGTGGACCTCTTCATTGGCTGCTAGTATAACCACCCTGTTTGGGCTCATTTGAATCGTCCTGAATTCCTGAAGTAGGTACTGCAGAGATCCTCTTTGGGAGGTGCAACCTCAATGACATAAGCCTTGAAAGAGTTAGGAAAAATAAAGTTAGAATTCGAATGTGATGTCATAAAAAAGTGTTAGTTTTTTATAAGGGATTCGATTGTTTGCCCTGACGTTGAAAACACGCAAAATATATAATTGTTCTCTAAAATAATCTGATTTTAAATTATCGAACAACCCCTCTCGTATTAGCTACAAGCGAGTGCCTACAAGTGGCGGAGGTGCCTGATAATTTACGCGTGTGCACTGCGTAAAGTATAAAAGTGCATGAAGAAACTCCCAATTTTATAGATTCAAATCTGTACGAGGAAAATTTCCAAGCGGGTACGCTACGCAGGATAAGGAGCTGTCCCCCGTTGTTATTCCAGAGGCTGCGGAAATTTGATGGTCAGGCGATACCCCGACGTCTGCATAGTTACAAAGATAAGTGGTTACTAGTAATTATACGAAATAAGATGGCGAAAGTAGTATCCTTCACGGGTACGGGTTCCTCATGCTCATTCAGCGATTTCCTCACTCAGTTTCGCCAAATCGCTGCCATAAATAGATGGCCAGAAAGCGATTTAGCCCTCATTATGGGTGCATATCTGGACGGGCCAGCCCTAGCATATTTCAAATTTATTTATAAAGAAAATATGTCTTTTAAAGTCATGTGCGACAGCCTACAGGCGGAGTTCCCGTCAGGTATAGATTTCGTTGAAAAGTTCTATAATGCGCGACAAGACAGTAAAGAAGATATAGTCGCATTTTATTATAGATTGGCTGATTACGGGTTACAGTCCGGGATTACGGATGAGAAAATATTCATTAAAATATTCCTAAAGGGGATAAACATGCATTAAAAATTGAAATTGGGGACCCGGTTGTATAGCTCAAAGGCCGAGCTACGGGCCACCATTGACCAAGTAAAAGAAATATTTGGGGAAACACAATCCGACCGGGCAAATTTTTCCTTGCACCCTCCACGGGTCAGTTATGATCATTTTCCAGCCAGAGCACCGGGATTCCCAGCTTCACCGAGGCCAACGAGCCCGGGACCAACCACATCCAGGTCGACACCGCAACCAGCTGGAGATACGGAGTTATATCATACGCCGAGGTATAATTTGCGACCCAGGCAACAGTCTAATTACAGAAATAACCGTTTCCCATTTACCCCCAGCTCAAGAAGCCCACGTACTGATAACCACCCAAACATGGAAGGGCACAGTCAATAAATGAAGAAGTGGAGTTGCAGGCTGTGTCCAAAAGAAATCAACTCCCGGAGAAAAATAACAAATGCGGTGACCTCAATCCTATTATTAGTACTATGATAGCTGATCGGGCCCATCCTGCTCTGATAGACACCGGAGCATCAATTTCGTGCATATCAGAACAATTGGCGTTAGATCTCAATATTAGACGTACCAGTGACGTGGCGAATCATTTGGTGAAGTCCATTTCGGGTTCATATTTGGAAGTAGTCGGGTTAACGGAGATGAGCTTCTTAGTGGACTCTAGTGTCTTTGTGAACGTGTTCCTGATTATTAAAAACATTAGCCAGAGACTAGTTCTGGGACAGGATTTCCTTCATAAATACAAAGCAGTCATTGATTTTTACCATGAATGTATTACTTTAACGGGGAGAATTCGTATAAATTTTTATAAATGTGCCAACCAGAATGCTATGCCAGAATCACGTGTAGTAGTAGCCTATGACCAGAATGATGAAACTGTTTTATGTAACAACATCAGGAAGGAGCATGGAACGAAGGTGGAAGGGCGTACGAACTCTGTATCGCAAGCCGATTATTTGTATTTTTCAAATTTAATTAAGAGCTCTGACGATGATTTTATATCAAAGACAGATTTTAATAATGTTGTAATTAACGGACTTAATGTTAACTTAGATTTAGAACCGGAGAAAAGAAACAGATTGAATACCCTTCTTACCTCATATAGAGATAACTTCGCGTTCAAGTCCTCAGAATTGGGTAATTGTAGCATAGAAGAAATTCCTATTAGAACTGTAGACAATATACCAGTTCATCACCCACCGTATAAAGTTTCCCCCAAACAGCGGGACATAATAAATACACAGGTTACGGAAATGTTAGCTAATGACGTCATACGGGAATCACGAAGCGCTTACGCGTCGCCAGTGGTATTGGTACAAAAACCAGATCAATCATGGAGGTTTTGTGTAGATTATAGGAAGTGAAATAAAAAAGTAATAACAGATAGCTATCCGTTACCAATTATCGACGATATTATGATTTATCTAGCAGGGGCCAAATATTTTGCGGATTTAGATCTAAATTCGGGCTATTGGCAGCATCGACTGCGTGAGGAGGATAAGCACAAAACGGCATTTATTACTTCCTCAGGTCTTTATGAATTCAATGTCTTACCTTTTGGACTCAAGACTAGTCAAGCTGTTTTCCAAAGGGTAATGGACAAAGTACTAGCCGGAATAAAATACAAAAGCGCAATTTGTTACGTAGATAATATACCTACTTGTTTGGGGAAATAGTTTTGATGAATTCATGGAATCGTTAGAAGAGGTTTTAGTACGTTTAAAGAAGGCTAACCTTACTCTGAAACCAAGCAAGTGCAGTTTCGGGTATAGTAAAGTTTCAGTATTAGGACACGAGATCTCGGGCGAAGGAGTTAGACCCGACAATAAAAAATTACAGACTTTAAAAACTTTGAAATCATCAAATAACACAAAGCAAGTTAAATCGGTCCTAGGGTTGTTTTCTTATTATAAAAAGTTTATTAATAATTTTGCACAGATTGTATTACCACTAACAAAACTCCTAAAGAAAAACAAAACATTTATTTGGGGTAATATGGAGGAGGAAGCATTTCGGAGGATAATAAAGATTTTGGAGTCTCCACCCATTTTGCATTTTTATTCGACTGATAAAGATGTTATCACTAGATTATATGTGGATGCCAGCGATGAAGCAGTCGGCTGTTGTCTAATGCAGGGTAAGGAAGTGATGTTTCCGGTATCATATGCATCGAGGAAATTAAGCGACGGGGAAAAGAAATATTCAACCACGGAAAAAGAGTGTCTTGCGTTAGTGTGGGCGTTAAATTACTTCAAACATTTTCTATGGGGTTTAACTTTTCAGGTGATGACTGATCATAAGGCTCTTTGCTGGTTAAGGAACAGAAAGGATATGAATGGAAGGTTGGCTAGGTGGTCGCTGTGTATCCAAGCGTATGATTTCAATATAGTTCATTGTGCAGGGAAGGACAATGTCATAGCAGATTTTTTAAGTAGGAATCCGTTAGCTGAAGAAGAGGAGGGGCCGAAGATGTCCGAGAAACACTTAGAGGATGGCATGCAATTGTATAAAATAGAGATTGTAAGATTTAGGGAAGAGCAGCTGCGAGATGAGTTCTGCAGATGCTGGTTTGATAGACTGATGATGAACAGGGTAAGCACACTCAAGGGTTTTAGTGTCATAGATGGTGTGTTATGCAAGGAAGCAAGAAGATTAAATAAGATTCGGAAGTTAGCAGTGATCCCAAGATGTTTGCTAGGGGAAGTATTGAAGGAGTTGCATGATGATCCGTGGTCAGGTGGACACTTAGGACTAGCTAAGACATTAGGTAAATTTAGAGAGAGATATTATGTAAAGGATGCCGAGAAGGAGATAGATAGTTATGTAAGGAGTTGTCGGTTGTGTCAGGAGCGGAAGGGTTGTAAGCAAGTGGCTCAATTACAACCCGTCGCGGTAAGCCAGTTGATGGAGAAAGTAGGGGTCGACGTTTTAGGACCTTTTAGGAAATCGTTGAAAAGTAATCGGTATATTATAGTTAGTGTAGAGTATGCAACGAGATATGCAGTCTGCAAAGCGGTTCCCAGGGTAACAGCACAAATTATTAGCGAGTTCCTAATTGATGAGATTTTCTGTAGATATGGTGGTGTCAAAGAGATAGTGTCGGATAGGGGGTCGGTCTTTACGTCTCATTTAGTGAGAGATACAGTTAAATATTTCGAGGCGAAGTCACGTTTCACTACAGCATTTCACCCAGCTTCGAACGGTCTGGTAGAACGTTTTAACCGGACGCTGACCCAGATGTTATCCATGTATGTAGCCGCAGATCAAAGAAATTGGTGTAGTTATGTCCCACTAGTGTGTTTCGCATATAATACCAGTAAACAGTCTAGCACCAGAATGTCACCGTACGTCTTATTATACGCTGCGGAACCATCGTTCCTAACAGACTTAACGGCCAACACTGGGGAACAGAGTCAATCGGTAGATTTCGTACAACGACTCAATATGAAAGCCCAACTGTCACGAAGTGCTATATATAACATAAGAAAGGCGCAAGTTAGACAGAAAATTATCTATGATAGGAAAGCGAAAGTTAGGCATTTCGTAGCGAACCAACTGGTGATGGTTTATACTCCTAGGCGGCAAACGGGTAGAAGCACGAAACTTTGTAGGTTGTATAAGGGACCGTACAAAACAGTTAGGCGAATTTCGGAAGTAAACTATGTAATAAGTAAACCTGGTAATGGGAGATTTATAGATATTGTCCATGTAAATAGGTTGAAACCATTTTATGTTAGATCGCGGTTAGCAGATGTTAGTTATAATTCCATGTAAATAAGCATTATTTTAGCTTGGTAGGATGAATAAGTTATTGAATGAAGTCTTTTTTCCATGTACATTCGAAAAAGGACGTGTACGTGATCGACGACTTCGAGGGCGCTCCCAGATTTGTGAAGAGCGCGTTTAAATAATATTAGCTAGGGTGAACTCATTCCAGTGGTGTTAGAAGTAGAGTTTTCGCGATTAATTTTACGCCATTAAAGAACTCCATGGGCGGTTAAACTAACTTTGCATACGAGGTATAACCTTCGCGAAGGGTGGCTAGTTGTCACCATTGGTTGAACTGATTATGGAGGCAATTGATTTCAATTCTTATGTATTAGAATCACTGGAGTAAGTTCAAAGTTAAAATTTAAAAACTTTAGCAGAGTAGGTTCATCCGACGAGCAACCACATAGATTAGTTAGGGTAAATCTAATCAATTCAATCCCTTCTGGATAGATGTGAATTGTCGCATCGATTTTGTTTAAGGTGGATGCTCCAGGGTAGCCCGCGAAATTCAAATATTTTTATGTTTTTTGCAATTTGCCGGTCAGTGTGAAGCTGTATGTGGACCAAATGCGATCTGCGACCGTAACGCGTATTTATCTAAAGAATTTCTGAAATATTCATTCTTTCGAACTACATGAACTTAGAGGGCTATATTGATGATTAAAATGATTATAATTCTTTAGATAAATACGCGTTACGGTCGCAGAACGCATTTGGTCAACATACAGCTTCACACTGACCGGAAAATTGCAAAAAACATAAAAATATTTGAATTTCGCGGGCTACCCTGGAGCATCCCCCTTAAGTCCGACGATGTGTTGCAGGTTTTTGTGGCGTTTTACTGCAGCAGGGTTTCAGCATAACTGCTTTAAGATATTGCGCAAATGGCGCATAATAATATAAAGAATATTGCCCAGCGCAGGGTATGACTGAAACTGCTTCTAAAGAAGTATATGTCCAAGTGTCTACGAAGAGTCGCCACTTAGGCAGGGACTTCGGGTTAGGAGTAGGTAGGTGCTTGACTCTTCCAAGGCTGGGAATGTATGATTGCAAGAAAATCATTCTTACTATCCTCCATTCTTCGGGGGATAGCTCATGCAGAGATCCTCTTTGGGAGGTGCAACCTCAATGACATAAGCCTTGAAAGAGTTAAGAAAAATAAAGTTAGAATTCGAATGTGATGTCATAAAAAAGTGTTATTTTTTTATAAGGGATTCGATTGTTTGCCCTGACGTTGAAAACACGCAAAATATATAATTGTTCTCTAAAATAATCTGATTTTAAATTATCGAACAACCCCTCTCGTATTAGCTACAAGCGAGTGCCTACAGTACACACATCAAAAAAAGTTTGTGATCACTTTAAGTTTATCAAGAAAAATTCTGTGTGTTTTTCTTATATAGAAAACCCTGTTTGAAATTTAAAAATAAAACTATTTTTTATTTTCTATTAACAAAAATTTAGTAATTAATCAGAATGTAATTGTAACAGGAATATGATAGAAAGAAAAAGACTGTTTAACTAAACTTAATATATTTATATTCAACTAGTTGACCTGCGCAACTTCGTTTGCGTCACAATTTTCGATACTGCTCCGCTTCTATTGGTCTTAGCGTGATGATATATAGCCTATAGCCTTCCTCGATAAATGGGCTATCTAACACTGAAGAATTTTGCAAATCGGACCCGTAGTTCCTGAGATTAGCGCGTTCAAGTAAACAAACAAACAAACTCTTCAGCTTTATATATTAGTATAGATAGATATAGATATAATATAACTCCTCCCCTGGCTCAAAAACATGCGGTGATCCTCCTGGGCATGCTGAGGATCAAGATATCCAGCATTTCTTGGGGTAACCTGTCCCATTCTTGAATAGCGGCTTCCTTGAGCTCTGGCACTGTCTGGGGACGCTGCTGATGTTTCAAACTCGACGCATGCACAGCTTATGCTAGTGATCGCAAACGTTTTTTGATGTGTGTATAATATTGGTTACTGCAGTTAGTCATCGGTGCTGGTTTAATTACAAAATAACTTTTTGTGAAGTCTAAACAAATAAATAATAAGGGAGTTAAAAAAAAATACCGGCCAAGTGCGAGTCGGTCTCGCACACGAAGGGTTCCTTGCCATAAACCTTATTTTTTTATTATTTTAGCGGCATTAGAAGTACACAAACTGTGAAAATTTCAGCTGTCTACCTATTACGTTTCTTGAGATAAAGCCCGCTGACAGACAGACGGACGGACAGCGAAGGCTTAGTAATAGGGTTCCGATATTTACCCTTTGAGTACGGAACCCTAAAAATGTAGTGTCTGTTTCTAATCCCAATATAATAGCTTTGTACTAAATGCATGTAAAAATATATGTATACGATTCCTATAACAAAAACACACTTTGTAAAACTTTTGTTTGTTTGTCTGTCTGTTTGCTTCGGCTAATTTCCGGAACTTTCACCGATATACGAGTACATTGGGGCTCTGGAGAAGGCGCAGGCAAAAGCATAAACACAATGTATCTAATTCATTGGTTTATGGTTCTATTTCATATGTCAAACTATCTGATCATTCCCACCTATGTTTATTGGGTCGCGGTCGGCATAGTCTCGCATCACAACATGCAGCTGAATACCAGTATTAAGCACGGAGCAATTATCTGACCTCCACAAGCCAGTAACGGCAGCAGTCAGCACGTCAAACATCTACAAAGGACAGCCACGATCAATTGTTTAACGTTGTTTCCGAGGCAAGATAACTAGATGGTTAGGTACCTAATGAGTAGTTTACGATCCATGGGCCAACCGGACCTCGGCAAGCGTTGCTTACCTTGAAGATCGTGCGGCGACCTGTTCTAATTTAAATTAATGTTTAAATGAGATTCATTGGAAACTTTAGAAGACGTAACAGGATGCGCTTTATGCGGTGTACTACAAAACTCGAGCAGGAGAGCTGCGCGCTGTGAGTTATCCAGTACTTCCCGCAGCACGACGCGCACTGGCGCACATCATATTATTATGACGCAAAAACCGTGTCGTTGTCAGTTTGCTAAAGGTATACGGATATCTGTCCCCCTCTGCACACAAGGTACTCAGCATCCGCCATGTCGACACGTTCACGTGCATGCACTCCGCAGCCCGCAGCACAAGTGCGCTACGACTACAGCAGCAACGCCTATCATCAGTGAAGCATTTCAAGTGTTTTCTGACATCATCTGAGGGTAGGTGACGTAGCTCTGGCATATCAAACCCGTATTTTAGGGAACGAAATTTTAGTCTCAATCTAAACAACTCTGTGATTTATAATTACTTACCTGAATTAGCATTCAGTGGTGATGAATTAACATGTTTTTCATCCGACCAACGAACGTCCGTTATTTAACATAGGCCTCCAAAACGGATGTTGGCAAAAAATCGCAGAAACAGACGGACGCTCGGCCCTCGGGGTGCTCAGGGAAGAGTGCCAGCTGCCCCGCCGCCAGGGCGAGTGTAGCGCAACCAGGCTCTAAACAACAAATACGCACAGCCGACCACATTAGGAACTGAATGCACATATTATATGTTAATGATGCTTAAATCGCCATCGATAATGCTCGATAATGCCGCACATGTCGTACTTCTAGGTTTAACTACGCTTACCGAGGTTAGTCTTTGGGTGGGTGACCATTTATTACCAACATAGCTAGCTTTCCCCATGCCTCGGAAAGCACGAGCCGTTGGTCCCGGCTGTGATTTGTAGAGGCGTTACGGATAGTCAGAAGCCAAGCAATCTGACACTAGCCTTGCCAAGGGGTGTCGTGTTACCCACTCACTGGGCTGTGGAAGTAAGCTCGGCACTCACTCCATGTAAAATACTGGTATTTAGCTGCCTCCGGTTAGACAGGAAGCAGGAGAAGCTCCCCCTATGTGTATAGAGGAGAAAATACTAGACAGATTGATTGATACTTAAATCGCCATGACAGGCCGAAGCTGCAGCTATATGCCAGTGCCATTTACTAAATAGTACCTATGCTATAGGTATAGTTAGGTAACAGTCGGCGCAAGTAATTACAACGAGTATGGAGGGCGGCAGGCGTGCAGGCGCGGCGCCCCGCGGCGACCGGTTCGCAATTTTTTCTGTACCGTTCGCTCGACGTCGTCTAGTACTTGAGGCGCCGCACCGGCATCACACAGACGCGCGCGCCGCCTCCGCCTAGCGAGCAGACTAGCACATAATAGATAGGCACAGAAGACTGGCTCCATAAAACCAAGCTCTCGCGCACAAAGACGCACTGATACCTGCTTCAATGAATTCGAAATCGAATGACAGTCAGTCGTGCGTGAGTGCGTAAGACTAGCTTAAGCTACGTGAGAGCGAGCGTCTATAGTGCCAGCCAGCGCAGCCACTGGCAGCTAAAGCACCATACATTCGCACCATTCATTAAGCGCGTCGAATGAATGGTACCGACCTAGTCTGCGCAGGCTGTCTATGTTGTGAGGTACACGGGGCACACACACGTGCACTCTCACAGACATGCATTGCATTGTGCATAAGCCAAATGCAATTGATGAGGCGACTTCTGAGCTAGCGATGGTAAGTCTGTTTTTCATGCGTAGTCTGCAGGCGTCGCGCGTCGCGACCCGTTTAGAATCATCTCGCAAATAACCAACGCCGCTGCAGCTGTTACGAAAGGATATCAAAATACTGTGTTGTATCGAATGACAATTTTGCTCATTGCTTGGTCCTGTATCATATAATTATATCATCATCTGCCTAGCCTTTTCCCAACTATATTGGGGTCGGCTTCCAGTCAAACCGGATTCAGCTGAATACCAGTATTTCAAGTGAAGCGGTTGCCTACCATGGCACGGAGGAAACTCGCTATAAGATGGTCACCCATCCACAGACCAACCTTGGCAAGCGTTGCTTATCCTTGAAGATCGACCCGTGCGGCTGTTATTATCTATCCACGAGCTCCTGCATCATAGATATAATGATTAAAATTGAACGCATTATGGTTTGAAACTATTTCAGCTGAGCTTCACATCACCCGCCTGTATCGGTGGCTACTGGCTAGTCGCTAGTCGTTCGGCGTAGTGTGGGATTTCGCAAACGCATAGTAGCGATGCTTCTTACATGTAATGATGCGTAGTCCAGAGTAATTTTAGCACATAATATTTTGAGAGCCGGCATCGATCGGCGCAGGCGCAGGCTTGCCTCCGAGACGTCGGCGGCGCACTCACCGCACGCGCCGGCTCCTGGCTCAGGGTCCTGTCTCTCGCACGTATCCACGCGCCACAACTTATCACTATAATACCTAGTAGCACCGGGATGATGCGTGCACCTGGCGGCGGCCGGCTCTATCAAGTTTTTCATGAATACGAAGTGATATTAGGTCCGCTACTTTTGAGACAAGCCAGAAACAATTACTGCCATGCAGTAGAGCTTCCACAAGATATCGTCGAGCGACTTGGAATATAGGGAACATACAGGGAAGCATTAAAAGTGGATTTCCCGAAATATTCCTGTGGGAACGGGAAGAAACGGGATACGCGCCATCGAAGTCGCAGGCAAAAGCTAGTTGAGTAAATGATTCAGTTTACTACTGTCGACTGTCCTTTCAATGAGTAGTCTCAATAAAATCATGTACGTATACGTATAGCTGCTTGCCAATAAGGACCCTTTGTTGACAGGATTTATGTAGTTCTACAAGAGCCAGCACTCATCTATGAGCTTTTATAAAGTCGGTAATCAAGAGAATGCGCGCTCCAGCGCGTGCCGGGGACGCCGGGGCAGCGGGACTACATAAAGGAACGACGGTCTGTCTGCTACGCGCTAAATATTCCTTACTTCTTTATTATTTATTATAATAACAAACCAGAAAACATTGAGAAGGTGCATCAGTAGGTACATAACTAGGTAATATCTGCACGATCATGCATGTGCATTCCCATATCGCAAAACCTGCAACCGAGCTGGCGCCCAAATCCATGCAAGCGCCGGCCGAGCGGCCCGACCGTCTCGAATTCGACAGTTGACGAGCAGGTACCTGAGGCGGAAGCCGACGCGGAGAGCAACGCCAGCAGCAGCGCCGCGGCAGCCGGCCAGCCGGCCCGCCCGTCTCCGGCCGCCATCCTTTGTCTTCTCACGCTCTCGTTTTCACACTCATATCCAAAAACACAACCTACTACACTACCAACGACACCGACAGATAGTTCATTTGGATCTTCGAGTAATGTTGAAATGAATTTCGGTCTATTTCTGTTTACTATCGACGCTATACTAAACTCGTTCCAATGAATTGAACTTGATTGCACTACGATTTAGGAGTAAGTAGATTGTTGTTATGGTAGTCAATTAAAACTAAGTAATTTAGCACTGTGCTATTCAATAAGTTCTATTTATTTCTCGAGCGAAACAAACAATACATCTGGATATAGTACTCGACAGCACGACCGTGCCGCTCCGCCGCAACAATAAACATAAAACATTTGATTTTTTAGTCTATGGTGCCAATGTTGCAAGACGACAACATTTAATTTGTTACAAAGTAGGAAAGTTTTTGCTTGAAACTTTTTCTGCTGTAAAACTATAATATCTCACTGAGAATTTCAAATCAAATAAAAAAAATATTCATTTGCAAACATGGGTAATAGGTACAGGTGTGGCATTTATAATAACTACTTTAGATTGTACCGTAAATTTCAAAGTAAATAAAATATTGATATAAAAACGCAAAATAAAACAACAATTCAAAATGTCTACTTACCACCTACTTACAATACATTTGTGCAATGACAAAAAACTGGCCAAGTGCGAGTCGGACTCACGAGCAAAGAGTTCCGAACCAATTTCATTTTTGTGACTTGTTATTTTAATACTACAGACTTCAGGTTTTCCTGTAATCTTTAGGTATAGAACTATTATGTACATTTTATCAAAATTTTAGGCTCTGTAGTTTATTTATATATGAAAAAATTAATTAGACCGGTTTAATTTGACATATTCGCACCCAGCTCATTTTGGTAGGATTGTTCAAAACACTATTATAAATGAAATCTAAAAAGTCCTCATCGATCCGACACCTGAAAAAAAATTACTCGGGGTAAAAGGATTTGCACATTTTTTATAGATAATTATCTGGTCCACAATTTTTATCTTAACTAATCTTATACTAAAATATAAAGCTGAAGAGTTAGTTTGTTTACTTGAACGCGCTAATCTCAGGAACTACTTTGATTTGAAAAATCCTTTCAGTGTTAGATAGCCCATTTATCGAAGAAGGCTATAGGCTATTTATCATCGCGCTAAGACCAATAGGAGCGAAGCAGTAATGAAAATTGTGACGCAGACGAAGTTCCGCGGGTAAACTAGTTTTATGATAAAACTTACCGTTTTATTGAAAATCGTGAAAAACCCGTTGTACCTTTGACCTTGAGCAATTTTTTTTCAGGTGTCAGATCGATGAGGAGTTTTTAGATTTCATTTATGACAGTGTTTTGAACAACTTCAACAATTTTGAGCTGGGTGCAAATTATTGTACCGCGTCCGTGTTCGGGGCATAGAACTCCACATAATGTACCTTTTTTCAACAGAATCGGTCCGGTAGATCCAGAGAAAACTAGCTGTGACTGTAGACACCCTAGTGATCTTATAAGGGTTCTGTTTTTTGTTCGGAACCCTAAAAATAGTCAGCAAACGGTCGGTCACCCCTAAATGGTCGTCGCATGGGTTGGGCCGAAGGGGGGAGCCCCATCCCTCGCTACGCTACTGGCCAAGGCATTATTATCATTCTCATAGCTGGGGCCCACCAAATTTATTTAAATAGATTGAATTTAAATATTTTTTTTTTTTTTTTTTTTAAACTTTTCCCCACACTAGGAATTTCTCCTGTATCGTGGGTGCGTTTACATACATATAATATCACATACACAAACAGCCAGACCCGGAACAACTATCTGTAGGCCATACAAATATTTGTTCCGCGCGGGAATAGAACCCGCGACACGCAGCGCAGCAGTCAAACGCTCAACCACTGCGCCAACCGTGCCGTCCGGGTATTGAACCAAGTCATTTGCTAAGGTGTTCAATTTGATTCATTTAAATGCTGGGAGTCACTGATTCAATCAGTTGGCACCTACTGAAACCTCTTCTGACCAGGCATGGAGTACAGAGACGAGGAGAACGATCTTATAGGGTGACGATCAAGTTGAAACTGTTCAGCTGTAAGCAGTAACAGTTCAAAAACCTTCCGGAATGGAGCTATCGTAGCGGCAGGTAGACGGATTGAAGCATAGATAAACAATTGAAGTGTACCGAGTTTGATGAACTTTCGTTCTCTTTATTTTGAACATACCATTTTCTCATCTTATCAATGTAAACTTATACTGAAAATTCATACACAAATATTTAACCCTTTACCGCATGGATTTTTTAAATTACTTGAAAAGAATAAATAGCATTTACAAGCCAAAAAAAAATGGTGTAAAAAAAACATATAAAAATATTCAACTATAACTGGAAAAGTTTTAAAATAAATACTATTTGTTCCAAATTTGGGATAATATGCAATAACACACTATATGCATTTTATTTATGTTAGTTCCAAATTCGGTACATTATGCATTACGATTTACGGATAGAAAAAAAAAAGTTGCTTATTCGTTAATTCGTGTCGACAACGAATAAGCAACTTTTTTTTAAGGTTTTATAATTAGTTATGTATGAAATTGTTTTGTAATTAGGTTTTATAATTAGTCATGTCGAAATTTAACAAATGAAATACTTATTAGGTCTAGTGAACAATCATGACATTATTTTTTAAATACCTTCATCAGCGATAAAGTTATAAAGCTTTAAAGATTACAATTACAAAGGGAAGTCCGATGTAAACTTTGACAGCTGCAATAGAAAACAGCGTTTTCGCGAGAAGGATGGATATATTTGTTTAAAATAATTATATCTTCTTCGTTTTTCCAGTAATTTTGATTAAATTTTCACTGTTAGTATTATATTTTTGTATATTTTTAGATAAACTGATGTATAGATGATAAATAAGTTTTTCATGCATATTCCCTATTGCGGTCCTTGATCAAGCACAAATAGACTTTGTGCACATCACTTACGATTTTCGTCCACATGATTCCAGTTTATATCTTTGGCAATCGTCACTGCTATCTGGGATGATGATTAAATGTCGAGTCCGAGTAACCATATTATCTGTAATAAAATATTTAGCTATACTGCATGCAGTTCCAAAAATGACCAGAAACCATATTTCACCAAGCTGCATGAAGTTCCAAATTCGGAACACCACTTCAATTGATTATAATAAGATGATGTTTGTGTCAATACTTACTTGTTTGGCCATAAAAACGCTGGGGATTCATTTTTTTTAATATTAGTAACAAATATCTCACAACAACTTGTTAAAAAACACCAAGAAGAACTTTTTCTACCAACCGAAAACTCAATCTTAGTCAAAACCGCCGTGGCGACTGTTTTACCGACCGATGGTTGTTATTATGCAGTCCTATACTAGAAACACTCCTCTTTCATTTGATAAAGCACTATGAACAGGGTTATTAGCACAAAACTATCGGCAAAGATGGCGAAACTAGTTCTCTAAAGTGAATTATTGTGAGTAATCCAAATTCGTCACAGTATGCGGTAAGGGCTAATTGTGTATCATTGTTTCTTATTTGCGCCATTTCGGAATAATTACGAAGCGGAAGTCAGGCACGGTCGCAGCCCTAAACCTGGGGGGGGGGGGGATCAGGTCGAAAAAATTTAGTACGATACCTTGTTTCGAATACTTAGTTTTTTTTTATCATAACACAAATATATGTTTATTGGTCGACATAAGCTTTAGTTTGAGAAACACAGATTCTAGAGCGAGCTCGAAAAATTTTACTACGAAACCTTGTTTCGGATAGTTTAGATTTTCTTCTTATTGTAATTTGTAAAGATTTCTTCATTGTATAGGTGTATTTCTTTTTTGTCGATTTAAGCGTAAACTGGAGAGCTAAGGATGCAAGAGCGGATGAAACGGGTTTAGTCAACTATTATTATTTATTATTAACTATCGCGGATACGCTATATTTTCTTTATATCATGCAGACGATGTTTCTTAAAAAAATACTTACTTCCAGCTTGATGCCCTTGAGTCAATTGAGAAACGAGCCAAGAGGATCATCGGCAATGAGAGGCTCGTCGCATCGAAGCTCCAAAGTCTTGGACATCGACGACGAGTTGCTAGCCTGTCGGTTTTTTACCGGTTGCATTTTGGGGAATGTGCGACGGAATTGCATAATTTAATTCCGCCAAGCCCGTTCCATCATCGGACCACAAGACGAACGGCGATGCGCCACCGGTACATGGTGGACATCCCACCCATACGCACAAAACGTTTTGGGAACACATTCATAGTGCGTACAGCTAAGGAGTGGAATTCCCTGCCGGAGTCTGTGTTTCCTGATAGCTACAAACTGGGAGTCTTTAAATCAAGAGTGAATAGGTTATTTCTAGGCAAGCGTGCTCCATCTTCGACCACATCCTCGCTTACCATCAGGTGAGATAGTGGTCAAACGCGTGCCTATCAATAGTAAAAAAAAAAAAAAAAAAAAGTTGCAGCAACTGATGTGAGCTCGAAAATTTTACCATCAAAACTGCCGAGTAAGTTCGTTGGCGATCCAACAGGTTTGAAATTTTACTCGTAGCTCACTTCGGCTCGCACGTTTGTTAACGTCACGAGCAATTAGTTTGTTTTGTGACACGTCGAGTGCTATTATGGTGCAAAAATTACTAATTTTCAAAGCTATTCACACTAATAATTACCTTTTATTTAACTTGCAATGTATGTGTGTATGTTTGTTCGGGTAGAATCTTGCTACTCAATTTTGAAGCAGATATATTCAACCGATTCAGCTGAAATTTTTTATACACGTTCAGTTTGGAAGACAATACACGATAAGCTGTGTGACGTTATCTTAATCCAATAAGGCGGACCATCCAAGATGGCGGAATAGTTATTTTTAATGCTTTTCTACAATATGTGAGTCAAATGAAAGGGCTTGTTGAGAGAAATCGAAATAACTAAAAAGTAAAAAATAAATTAAAAGCGAAAACATCTTTTATTTAAATGCTGCTTATATTAATCGCGACAAGCTTTTATGATTAAATTTAAAGAAAAAATTTCTTTTTTTCTTTTTAGAGCATGTAAATAAAAGGGTTTTTTGCAGCGCCACCCTAATTTAACGACACGGCCACTTCTGGATATTAATATTCTGTGCTCCTGACAGCACCGACGTCATGCACCTGATAGACGAGAACTGTCAATGTCAATTTTGACAAAATCGATAAAAAACTTTAAGGATACTAAGGTATAAAAAGCAATAATTCCCTGTTAAATAAATTCTAAAGCAAGGAGAAAGCCACAAGGTTTGTGAGATAAAATTGCTCATTGTTCACACATAGGTACCACATCTAATGATGACCAGAGCATTTTATTATGTAATGTTAAGAAATAGGTTAGAATTCTGTTATTACCCCACATAAAACTCATTTAATGGCAACTAAATTCATCCTCCAAGCCCGCCATTAAATCTGACTAATAAGTGGTGGAATCTGGGTGGCGGTCTA
Source organism: Lacanobia oleracea (assembly GCA_950371165.1). Classification (NCBI taxonomy): domain Eukaryota; kingdom Metazoa; phylum Arthropoda; class Insecta; order Lepidoptera; family Noctuidae; genus Lacanobia; species Lacanobia oleracea. The sequence goes on along the minus strand of OX493395.1, from coordinate 143,900 downwards.
GCTTATTGTCGCCTCTCCAGCGTAGGAGGTATACAAGCGTGATGTTAGTAAAATCGATGTTGTTTCCTTACAGATGGGTGGACATGGCCATGGACCTCCATACAAAATTCCGGACTACCAAAAGTTCACTATCGAGGGCATCCCTCAGCTGGAAGAGCTAGACAAAGCACTCAAGGCGAAGGGGCTGCGCGACCCCTGGATCAGGTGATGATACAACCATTGCTTTGTTGTACTCAACTATTCATTCTTTAGTTAGTTCCAACATTGTTTTTAGCCACCTGCCATGAGCTAGCTAAGCTGCTAGGCAATGGCTTGTCTTATTGTCTGACAAAAGTGACAGAAAGTTTTCACTTATCATAAATTCTGAAAAATGAATTGTCTAAGAGAAATTTTATATTTCTATGGCTGGGTTCTAAAAATTTTTGTGAACTCACCCAGTTTAAAACAAAATAGGTCCGTCTCATTAGCAATCAGGTTGAGCATGCGAAGTGCATGTGTCAGCGGTGCCAGCAGGCGCGGTCGCCGTCGTCGCCACACGTACCTATCGGGCACACACAGGCTCACCTGCCCTAAAATAATGGGATTGTGCAACTTCCCTCTCAATATCTATACGATATTCTATAGATATAAAGCTGAAGAGTTTGTTTGTTTGTTTACTTGAACGCGCGAATCTTAGGAACTACTGGAACTTTGAAACTTTGTCCATTTTCAAAACAGTGGTCCAAAATTACTACCTTTCTGTTTGATCATTTTCACTCGATTTCTATACTTTTTATTTATTTGTAACATAATTATAATTGTATCATAATTATAAATCCATCCAAAGGTTGTCTTGAAAAGATCGCTTTTAGCGATAAGGCCGCCCATTGTGTCACCCTATGTAATGTTTTCTTCATCTATCTTTTCTGTAACTTATATGGTGTACATAGTAAAGAGTATTCTATTCTATTCTATTCTATTCTATTCTACTGGTCCGATTTAAAAAAAATTGTGTTAGATAGCCCATTTATCGAGGAAGGCTATATATCATCACGCTAAGACCAATAGGAGCGGAGCAGTAATGAAAATTGTGATGCAGACGAAGTGGCGCGGGTGAGCTAGTATCTAATATATTTATATTGTACTCTCCAGCATGCGGCTATATTTAGCTTCATGCAGAGACCAGATGACTGCGTTACATTCTAGCTGGCTCCTAACCAGTGCGTTATATAACACAATTATAGCTTTCACGTTCGTGAACCCTTGGACCGTACGAAGCATAAAAACCAAATTTCTGAAAGCCTTTCTGCAGCAACTCATGACGTGATCACGAAAACTCAAGCTGGTGTTAAAACTTACCCCAAGTCCTTGACTTTTGCGACCCGTACCATAGGCAACCCGTTGATATGGTAGCAGCAGGAGATTTTTTTTGCTCCAACTCACCACCCTGTCATCCCTCTTTAACCTAACACAATCATCACCGCTTTCTAGTTAGTGTAGTTTATCTATAATATGTATGTATTTAGAAATATATAAGTATGTTTATCAGTTGTCTAGTACCCATAACACAAGCTCTGCTTAGCTTGGGACTAGTGTGATAGTTGTGTGGAATATTATTATTATTATATTATTATTATTATTTCTTACTGCAAGGGATAATTTGAGGTTGTCGGCAAACAACAAACAGTTAGCATCCTGGCAAGTCGTTTACCATAAGGAGGAACCCAAAGGTCCAAGATTACTTCCCTGAGTCACTCCTGATCTCGTGTAATATGGATCTGACACGTGTCCCGCATATTCCACATATTGCCGCCTATCCCTCAAATAGCTGGCGAAAAACTGTAGTGAATGTGGGGTGAAACCAACACCAGCTAACTTCGTAAGCAACATGTCATTATCGACTAAGTCTAACGCTTTTCTGAAATCGAAATAAGCAGCATCAGTTTGCCCCCTACTATCCACCGTTGGTATCAGATGACCCATGTGATTGAGAATATTACTGGTGGTGGTACTCCTTCCCAATCGAAACCCATGCTGAGCGTCCGAAAGCTGAGCTCTCACCTGCAGATAAATGCTCTTGTGAATAGCAGTTTCCAGTACTTTTGCCGGCGTCGACAACACTGCAAGTGGCCTAAACCTATCCACGAATTCTGCTGACCCCCCCCCCCCTTCGGGACTGGAACAACACGAGTCACTTTCCACCTATCCGGGAACACGGCAACTTGTAGACACTGGTCATAAATGTGAAGCAGTGGCTTCGCTAGCACTGACCGAAAATCCTTAAATATATAAGGGGGAATGCCGTTAGGTCCTGCGGATCGCTTCGGCTTCAGGTCTTGAAGCGTACGACATACGTCTACCAGCATTAATTGGTCTAAGTGTACTCGTGCCGCTCCATTTCCACTACCTGCTTTAGCTATAGTCGCGTCCACATCTAGCACCGGTGGTTCTGCCCTATAAGCCGAGTAAAAATACTCCGCAAACTCTTAAACACACCGCTGACCAGACAATACCTCCCCATCTTTCAAAATCTCCTGCGGAGTCCTCCTACACCTCTTGGATTTGGCGTAATTCCAAAAGGATTTAGGGTCACTCAGCATTTGACTCACGATATTGTTCATGTGCGACTCCAATCAACTTTTTAACGCGTGTCCTACACATAGCAAACGCTTCGTAATCCCCCTTCTGACCTGCTTGCCATGTACTGTTCATGCAGAAAAGCCTTCAATTTTATGTCTCGTGTACCACTCAGGGTAAATGTACCTTGAGTTTACACTACTTCGCTTTTCGGTACTCAGTCATCTATAATCTATACTTACTAATATATAAAGCTGAGTTTGTTTACTTGAACGCGCTAATCTCAGGAACTACTGGTCCGACTTGAAAAATTATTTCAGTGTTAGATAGCCCATTTATCGAGGAAGGCTATAGGCTATTTATCATCACGCTAAGACCAATAGGAGCGGAGCAGTAATGAAAATTGTGTCGCAGACGAAGTTGCGCGGTTCCACTAGTCAGGTATAAAATCCAAACAGTGTGGTCAACATGAAAATTCATCACATTCATGACATTGTTTTGTATATTTCATTTGTACAACATCGGGGCAGATCGCCACTCTACAATAACAGGCACAAACAATACCATAACTAGTTCCTATAGCCATAATGCACTTGCTTTTTTACAAGTTTTCATCTGTACTTCTATACTAATATATAAAGCTGAAGAGTTTGTTTGTTTGCTTGAACGCGCTAATCACAGGAACTCCTGGTCCGATTTGAAAAATTCTTTCAGTGTTTGATAGCCCAATCATCGAGGAAGGCTATAGGCTATATATCATCACGTTAAGACTAATAGGAGCGTGACGCAGACGAAGTTGCGTGGGTCAACTAGTAGAATTAATAATACTGTAAAAATAATCTAAACCTGCATCTAAGTTCAAGTCATACAAAGAGTCCAATCAACGTTTGCAATTAAAGAATATAATTTATAAAAGTCGGCATTGTTGAAGTCCAACTTTTTTCGGGGGCTGAGCTCGCTGAGCAGTGTGCAGCCGGTCCCACCGAGCCGGGGAGCCGGCGCTGCCACTGGCGCTTGCGAGTACGTACCGAGATCTCGGGCGGCGCCTCCGTCGCGCGCACGCTCACACGCCCTCCCTCCGCTAATGCACTCAACGACAACAACGATCATTGCAATTTCCCACCGTGTTACTCTGAGTGAATTCACAAAAAGTTTGAAAGTATTCGTAATAATCACGTACAGCTGAAGAACATGAATACAATTTAAGTCCCCTATAACCACTATATCCTCGTACTTACTATTCTGTTCAATGATGCGAAATAATAACATGTACTCATTATCCCTACTATTTGGCGGAATGTAAACAACACACATCAAAAACATAAATCTTTTACGTAGGTACACAGTAGCAAAAACCAGTTCGAACACATGACTGTCAACGTTCACATCATGAGGCACCGAAACTCGCCGCAACTCAAAACGCGGTGTGGCCACGAGGCTGGCGCTCCCTTGTTTACGCCCGTCCGCTCGGTTGCACCGTAGAATGGTAAACCCTGGTGGAATTATGTCTGCATCATTGCAGCCTGTTTCCGTTATAGCAAACAAGTCTGCACTTCCAACTGAAATATTTGTGGAACACTCCTCTGACTTAGTTCGCAGCCCTCGTACGTTTTGGTACTATATTTCTACCGAATTATGTAGGATTTCTGGGGTTGCGTACTCTTCGAAACCACACCCATTCCGCTCATTCAATATGTTGTGCCCAGCTTTCAGGTTGACACAACTTTTCATATTAACTTTCAGGAACTCCTATAATAAACGATGCATCAATCTCTTTCAGTCTTGTATTTGATTTGCTCAACTTTAACGGGTACTTCTTCTGAATATATTTTTTTGACATATTTTTCTCAACTTTCCACTGTCGTTTCCTTCTGCGAACGCCATACATGTAAATATTTTTTCTTTTCCTTTCCCTGTAAATTCAGTCAAAAAAGTATCGGGAATGGATGATTTGTTTATGGTTCCAAATGCAAATTTTTGTTTTTTTGTAGTTGTTAGATTGGCACAACTGTTTTCCATTTTGGCGCGGAGTTTGAGTTGCATCTGTTATTTATATTAAATACAGTGCTGGTTTTAGTAATATCATCTATATATATAAAAGAAAGTCGTGTTAGTTACTTCACTTATAACTCAAGAACGGCTGAACCGATTTAGCTGAAAATTGGCAGGGAGGTAGTTTAGAGCCAGGAGAAGGACATAGGATACTTTTTATCCCGTAGGGTAGGTAGGGTAGGTAGGGTAGGTAGGGTAGGTAGGGTAGGTAGGGTAGGTAGGGTAGGTAGGGTAGGTAGGGTAGGTAGGGTAGGTAGGGTAGGTAGGGTAGGTAGGGTAGGTAGGGTAGGTAGGGTAGGTAGGGTAGGTTGATGGACGGGAGCGAAGCCGCGCGGGTCAACTAGTATTATTATATAGTGTGTATTGCGAATTTCATAATGGACAAAAATATCGAACAAAGAGTTTGTCTTAAATTTTGCATCGCCAATGGAATTTCGTGTTCGGAGTCACTGAAAATGTTACAGAAGGCTTACGGTGAATCGACTTTATCAAAAACTCGTGCTTATGAGTGGTTCAAAGCGTTCAAAAGCGGTCGAGATGTGATGGAAGATTTGCCTCGCTCTGGTAGGCCGTCAACGTCTGCAACTGAAGTTAACATCGCAAAAGTGAAGGAAATAGTGACTGAAAATCCCCATTCAACTCAGAGAGATAGCCGCCGAACTTTCTGTATCTCACGAGTCGATCCGTACCATTTTAACTAATCATTTGGGTATGAAACATGTTGCTGCTCGGCTAGTCCCAAAAGATCTGAATTTTCTCCAAAAACTCAATCGCATGAAAGTCGCTGAGGACATGCTAGAACGAGTCAGTTCGGACCCAACATTCATGAAACGCATTGTTACTGGTGACGAGACGTGGGTTTACGAGTTTGACATGCAAAAAAACTCAAATTACCACTTCGTGGCACCCGTTTTCAATCGATAGAAGACATAAAGGAGAATTCGCGGCGATAACTGAACTCAATTCCGGAAGCAGCGTTTAAAAAATGTTTTGATGAATGGATTATTCGTTGGCGCAAGTGTATCGTTTCTAAAGGAGCATACTTTGAAGGTGATAAAATAAATTTGGATGAATAACAGACATTTTGTGTATTATTGATCTTTTCCCGGTACTTTCTTGACAGAGTAGTATATCAGAACTCGTATTACCGCCTTTTTTCACTTCGCTGTTGGAATATCTGCTTTTTTTCCTGGTAACAGTAGTCTAATTTTCCTCTTTTTTAGGCTGTTCCTTTTCCACGTTTACCATATTCTTGGACTTATTATCGCTATTTATTACTTGCGTCTGTTCCTTGTTCAATAATTTTGTCGCCGACTTTGTGGACACACTCCTTCGCTAAATTATTGCTAACTAGGTACCTGCTTATTTTTGACAGCGTTTGCAAAAGATAATGCTCGGTCTTTAGGCCCTTGTTCTGCCTGATTTGATCTCCCTAGCTTTATCAGATGTAGATAAGCTGTGAACTCCTGTCAGTAGTCCATAAGTTAAACAGATTAAGCTAGTAATAAGAAGCAAAAAAAAAAAACTTACGTTTTATTAGTTTACTTTTGGCGCAGGTAGGGCATTTCACCAGTAATTGCCCAGTTATCCAACTTCTGAGATGTAAAGGACGCTCAGGAAGACCACTTTCAAATAACAACGTCAGTTATCGTTTTCACAATTTAGTTTATTTTTCACATTAAAACATTCACTGTAAAGTATATCAACATATGATAATAAGCACAAAAGCTAGTTGAGGCAACCTTTTAGTCGGACTGTTGTCGAACCAATGTATCGCCTGCTATTCCATTTCTCCCCACAATATCTCCCCCTACTTTGCCGCCAAGACGGTCGTTTAATGTGCATTTAATGTGCTAGTCAATACAACAACTATTAAAGTGTAACACGTGCGAGTCAGTACAGTAACTATTAAAGTGTAACAGCTCGGCCATCCGTTCCACAACGAGTCCTATCGTTGGACTTAGTCTATTAAACATTTTTCTTAAAGTATACAATTTACAAGGTAACAATCATAAATATTATAGTTTCATTGGGATAACAATCATTAATTATTTTTCGTTACAATAATAATTGGCATCACTTAAAACTAGATGTAACATATAACTTATTACTTATTATATTGAACAATCACTTAAACTTCTTAATCATACAAATTTTACTTTTCATACTTTTACTAGAGTCTAAGTATAGTTCATAACATTGACTAACGCTTTCACATTAACTAATCTTTACCTACCACCTGTCCATGACCTTGACTGGGGTCTTTAGGCAACATAACATTACATTGGTCGGTTACCTTGACCAAAGTAAAATTGTGTCTTTAAGCCTCATCATCAACATTTCGTGCTTTTGCTTGACTTAACGTGTGGTCCATGACCTTGACCAACACCTTCACGTTGATAAGACTTTTACCTACCGCAAGTCCATGACCTTGACTGGGGTCTTTAAGCATCATAACATTACATTGGTCGGTTACCTTGACCAATGTAAAATGTATCTTAAAGCATCAGCATCAACATTTCGTACTTTTACTTGACTTAACGTGTGGTCCATGACCTTGACCAACACCTTCACGTTGATAAGTCTTACCTACCACCAGTCCATTACCTTGACTGGGGTCCTTAAACATCTTAACGTACCTATACATTGGCCGGTTACCTTGACCAATGTATACGCAACTTTTGGAGACACAGTGAACCATGACCCAGTCACTGTGAATCCCTTTAAATAAATTACTTTAAAACTTTGCCTTTTATAACTCTTTTTTTTCATCTTTCTCATTACATTCATCTTTCTAATTACATTCATCTTTCTCACTAAATTCATCTTTCTCGTCGTTACTTTCATCATGACTTGTTGATTCATTAGAGTCAGAAGCAGGATCACCAAAACTAAGCCACGGGGATATCTTGTCTAGGGATACTACTGCTTCATAACGTCTACCTTTTTTTGTAAGTGGGGTATCCTCGATAACGAACCTATCATTAGGAAGGACTTTTTTTATTCTATAGGGTCCTCTACATTTAGCCTCCAACTTCTTGGATTGACCCTCGATACCCGTAATAGCTCTAATCACCTTAACAGGATCTCCGGTAGTAAAGGAAACACCCTTTTTCCTCTTTTTGTCAAATCTTTCTTTATCTCTATTTTGTTGCTTCTTTATCAATTGTTCAACATCTGACCTTATTTTAAATAAATTATTTTCCGAAGTTGGGGGCAGGATATCAGAGACGATTTCATTTAATTTACCTTGGGAAGGGTTTAAGACATTTATACCAAATAAAAGTTCTGAGGGGGTCTTTTTGGTAGTCGCGTGCGGAGTTGTATTTATTCCTAACTGTATGTTTGCTAAGTGCTCATCCCAACAGCCGTTAGGTTTATCGTGGTTCATGGCTCCTAACGCTGCTAGTATAGTTCGGTTGTAACGCTCACCTGTCCGTTTGCACGCGGCGTAGCGACTGCGTTATAAATATGTTTGATACCACTAGCCTTTATGAAATCTTTGAACGTTTTACTTGTAAAGCTACTTCCCTGGTCCGTAATGATTCTATTAGGTGTACCAAAGTAACTAATATGTTCACAAAATACCCTTACGCTGGTGGCAGATTTTGTATTACGAACCGCCGTTAAATTGATGTACTTCGTAAACGCATCAATAATTACTAATATATATGTATTTCCACGCCTTGTTCTAATAAATGGCCCTAAGTGATCAGCATGTATTGTGTGAAATGGTTTGCTGACTTTAGGGATTGGGTGTAACTCACCAGCCTTTGCACCACTAGGAAGTTTATGATGAGCACATTCCAAACATGCAGAAACATATTTCTTCACAAAGCGTCGCATTTTGGGGAACCAATATAATGATGATATACGCTCTAGTGTTTTTTCGAAGGCAAAATGCCCGACATCATCGTGGTTGTTTCTTAAAATCTGCCACCGTGCACCTTTGGGTACAACCCAACGTAAATTGTCTTTGTCAATTATCCGATAAATTCGTCCATTTTTATTTTTATAATTTTTATGTATGTCCGCCATCTCTTTAGTTTTAGGATCGTTTAGAATTACAGATATACGTTTAATCTCATCGTCGGCTTTTTGGATAGTAGTTATCCAGTCTTCTGTATTAATAGCAAGAACATCTAAGATATTACTATCGTTATAACCATTATCGTTCTCGATGGGAGCCCTACTCAGAGCATCGACATGTGCCATTCTATCACCCGACCTAAACTCAATTTCGCAGTCGAACTCTTGAAACTGTACCCACCATCGAGCAATACGCGGTACTAAATCACGCTTCGTCAATGTTGTGCGCATTACAATCAGTAATGATTTTAAATCTGATTCTTAATAGATATACCCGGAACTTGCTCAGTGAAGAAATAACAGCAAGGGTTTCGAGCTCAAAAGAATGTAGTTTTTGTTCGTCAACGGTTGTCTGTCTACTATAATAAGCCACCGGCTGCAAAGAACCAGCCTCACCCATTTGCATCAGAATACCAGCGACACCTGATTTACTAGCGTCCGTATGAAGCTGAGTCTCTGCATCCGGTCTATATAGTGCCAATACAGGGCGTTCTATTAAACATTTCTTTAATTGTACAAACGCGTCCGACTCTTCCTTGCTCCATTTCCACACCTGATCTTTCTTTAAGAGGCCCGTCAAAGGGCGTGCTATGGTAGCAAACCCTAGGACAAACCTCCTAAAAAAGCTTGCTAATCCAAGAAATCTCCTAACTTCATGTACATTTTTGGGAACGGGAAATTTTGACACTGCTTCTATTTTAGATGAGCCTGGTCTTATGTCCGATTTACATTATTCCAGTCCAGTAAACCAGTAGCGCTGGACTGAAATGGACCGGACTGGCGATATTGTCTACATGATTCCAGTCATTTTAAAAGCTGTCGAACCGTCAAGACTACAGTAACAATGAGTTCGAGAAAGCAGTTGAGATTTTTTCCAAAGCTGATTGGCGCATTGTTTTATTTTTATAATGTTCTGATGATATTCCCATAAACACGAATGTCTTCTGTATAAACTAATAAACTGTAAAGTTTGGTCTTCAGATAAATTTTTCATTGTAAAACCATTCTTTGCAGTTCAGGTAAAAAATCCGTGAAAACAAGCAACACGTGTTTTCTGTACAATTGTTCTGTCAGCACTGGAATAGCACTGGATTGGCCGTCTAAATGATTCCAGTTGCACTGGAATAGTCATGCTGGATTCAAAAGTAGACCGCCAATCCAGTTTCTTCACTGGATTGCTCACTGGATTCACTGCATTCCAATGTGGGTTTACATTTTTCCAGTTGCAATCCAGCGCTGGATTCTATCGCTGGACTGGAATAATGTAAACCGGGCATTGTCAAATTTGCTGACTTCAAACCCCAAATAATCAATTTTACTAAAGAAAAAGTTACACTTGCTCATTTTTAATGTTAACCCACCTTCTCTAAGTAATTTAAATATTTCTTCTAACCTCGTAATACCTTGTTCAAATGAACTAGCCGGAATTAACACATCGTCCATAAATATAAGTGCGTACTTCGCTTGCGATTTTTGTAATATTTTGTTAACGGTACGTTGGAAAACGGAAGGCGCATTTACTAAGCCAAAAGGCATTCTATTGTATTCATACTGGCCATCAGGCGTTACAAACGCCGTCTTATCTCGGGAATTTTCGGCAATAGGGATCTGATAGTACCCTGAATACATATCTAATGTAATAAATAGATTACTACCAGCTAACATATCTAGTTGGTCTTCTATTCTAGGTAATGGATAGTGCTCTCGAATGGTTTTTCTGTTAAGAGCGCGATAGTCCACGCATAGCCGCTTCTCACCAGACTTCTTATTAACCAATACGATAGGGCTTGCGTATGGGGAATTGGACTTTTGACTTTTGACTCTCTTAAAATATTTGCGTCTAACATCTCCTGGACCATTGTACGTACGTGACCGCGTTCCGTTTGCGACAGCCTATATGGGCGATAAACCACTGGTTCAGAATCCTTGAGATTAATCACCATTTCAGTTGTTGTAGTAAACCCCAAGTCTTTTAAATTGGAAGAAAAACAGTCTTTATATTGGTTCAGTAATTGTTTTAGAATTTTTATTTGTTCAGAAGTAATACTATCCCCACACTTAAATGGTGATTCATCTAAGTCATTGCCTTCATCAAATTCCTGAATGGTATTAACCTGCAGGCATCTGTCTACATTTCGACCACGTGTTACCAACTCATCCTTTTGGATGAGTATATTTTTATTAGTAACATTTTGTATAAGAATATTTCCAAGACCCAACTCTAATTGATATTCACCTGGCAATAAATAATGTTCTGAACCGGGACACCCCCTAAACGTACTATGAATATAAACGTGACCGGTATAATCATGGGGATACTTTACAGGGATTGCTCTAAGATCACCCGGCGCGATATTTATATCAGAGAGGCTAATTAGGGGAAACTTGATGCTATCGGCGAGTGGAGTTTCAACGTTTTGAAATATTACATCAGTGGCAGTCTTAATAATTCGTATAGATGGCCTTTCCGTGTATGTGTGGCCCAGTAATATAGGGACTATAAGTTCATCGTCAACTACTAGTACTTCCACATCGTTTTGCACAACTCCCTGAATTTCAATAGTTACATAAGCTAAACCTAATGGTTGATAAGGCACATTACCTAGACCCTTAAGCAATGGTGTTTGTACATTTTGCCATTTTATCCCTAATTTAAGAGCGTCACTATGTCGAATTAGGGTAGGTACCATCGCTCCCGAGGTCAACATGTCTTTCTATAATACTGTCATTTAACTTTATTGGCATCTTATATTTGCAATTAGATTTTTGAGTGCTATTTATTTGCATGACAGTTTTAGTGGAAGCTTCGGAAGCGTTACTCTTATCCTTTTTATTTGGACAATTGTTCTCAAAGTGCCCTAGCCAATGACATTTTGTACATTGTACTTTAGGTTTTGTGCATTTAAAGAATGGGTGCCCTGATTCCTTACAGTTGTAGCATGTAACACGACTATACCTAGTACCCGACGGGTCATAATCAGCATTTGGCTTTTGTGTGCCTTGAGTACCTGTACGTTTGTCCTTGTCCCTACTCTTGAAATTATTAGGAAGATTTTTATCTTGCCCAATTTTAACAGTTTTAAAAATTTTTAAAACTTGTTCAGGTTCCGCAAACTCGACTGCTTGAGCACCTAACCTTACTCCACGATCGTCAATACCGGCAATTAAACAATCAACAGCACGTTTTCCAGTTATATTACATCGGTTCAACAGGTTCATTTTGGAATAATAATATAATTCCAACGAATCCCCGTATCGAACTCTCAAACTTAACATATCATTTAGTAAATCCGCATAGTTTTCCCGGGTTGGAAAAGATTCTTTGAGTTTATGCTTCCATTCCTCCCACGAGAACAAAACTGTAGGTAATCCCTGATACCAAGATTTGGCTACCCCACTCAACTTTGGTAAGGCATAATGAATCATCTGCCTATCGTTCCATCCATAAATGTGAGCGCATTCTTCAATCTTACTAATCCAAGCATCCATCGTCTGTTCTTTGGACATCGGGTCGTATTCGGGTATAACATTATGGAGAACAGGAAACTTATCCCGTTCCCCAACATTCTTCATATCTTTCACAATTTCAACAAATTGTTTCAACAAGGTATTTTGGCTATCGTACCTGCGTGAACGTTTTGGCCTACGTTCACTTCCAGTTGAAGAGCTACTGCTAGGTTCCCAGCGCATTTCCCGTCGCCGGCGGCTTTCTTTGCGGCGACGGGATGCTCGTTCGTCATTGCTGCTACTGGAGCTGCCCGGCGAGCGTCTACTTCCATTACGGCGACCCCTTTTCGAAGCTCTCGGTAACTCCGGTGTGCCACTTCGGGTTGCTTTACTTCTCGGCATACTTATCTAGGGCTCACAGAGAAAAAAAACACTATTTAGAATTATCTCCGAAATGCATAGACCTATGTATATTTATTAAGGATAGTTGTTTTTCAAAGTAGTGATTATTACGTAGTTAAATAAGCTTTCAGAAATGTTATAAAATAAGTTATTCAAATCAAACTTAACACTCAATGTTATAAGTAGGTATTCATAAAAAGTTTCAGGTGAGAAAATAAATTGCCAATACCGCATAAAATAATTCATAGTTGCGTAGGGTATATAATTGTCAGGTTTCAAACATGATCTCCCTAGCTTTATCAGATGTAGATAAGCTGTGAACTCCTGTCAGTAGTCCATAAGTTAAACAGATTAAGCTAGTAATAAGAAGCAAAAAAAAACTTACGTTTTATTAGTTTACTTTTGGCGCAGGTAGGGCAATTCACCAGTAATTGCCCAGTTATCCAACTTCTGAGATGTAAAGGACGCTCAGGAAGACCACTTTCAAATAACAACGTCAGTTATCGTTTTCACAATTTAGTTTATTTTTCACATTAAAACATTCACTGTAAAGTATATCAACATGTGATAATAAGCACAAAAGCTAGTTGAGGCAACCTTTTAGTCGGACTGTTGTCGAACCAATGTATCGCCTGCTATTCCATTTCTCCCCACAATATCTCCCCCTACTTTGCCGCCAAGACGGTCGTTTAATGTGCATTTAATGTGCGAGTCAATACAACAACTATTAAAGTGTAACACGTGCGAGTCAGTACAGTAACTATTAAAGTGTAACATTCTTTACTTCCGATCGAAATTCCCTTATTTCATCCAGAAGTTGAATCTCGGTATCCATTATGATTTCACCTGTATTTCGACGACTACCTCGGTCACTGGTGTTCACAAAGCTGCTCGGTAAAAGTTCTTGCTGATGCTTGTAGCTCCACGAACAGGCGTGTTGGTATTACCCCTTTTCGGCATTCCTGACAAATCCACTGATCCTTGTATTCTGACCAGACACTTGAGATGAAATTTCTTCTTGCATCTTTCTTGTGAACACTTCATAAAGAGTGAATCATCTAAAGCAGCATCACAGCCGCTACATTTCGTGCCCATTTATAATATAGGATAATTTTTTGTAATTTAATAACGCTCAGGATCCGTAACACGTCCGTTCGCTCGCGAGCTTGCTGGTTGATTAAAAACTAAACCGATTGCGCCTTCCTATTTATTGTGGTCTAATTTTATCGATTTGTAGCGCGGGCCCTCGCGCTAGGGGCACGGCAATAGATATTTAGCCAAGCGGTCAAAAGGTTAAATATTGCTTAGGCTGGTGTTCAACCGAGAAAACATGTTTTGTAAAGTAGTTTTACACTATCAACATCCAATTACATTCCAACACACCTTACACACCAATATCCAGTTTATTCAGCACTGTCTTTGATAAAGAATAAATACCACAAAAAACTGGTACTCAGCTAAATCCGGCGTGACTGGTAGCCGACCCCAATATAGGGAAAGGGAAAAAGCTAGGCAGATGATGATCAACCTTGTATCTTGTCTGGACCAGGATCCATGCTTCATTATAAATGTTATAGAACTGTGACAGGACATTATAATAGCACCAATTATTTGTGTGCGTCATCCTGGCGGAAAAATTTAGTTTTTTTTTTTATTTCAGTTTAGCAGATATTTAGTGTATGACGTCCTGTAAATGTGTATGGTAAGTACGAATTTGTGCATCCGACCATTAGGGAGTTGTTCAACAAAAACAGTTTCCGCTGGGCTGACGTCAGGCCAGCGGAACTTTTTTTTCCTATGGACGTACAAGAAAAAAAAATACATACAATAATTACTGTGTATTTGTGTGTTAATGTGTATGTTAAAATGAAATTTGTGTCAATAAACTGCGGAGATATTCAAGTTTCCGCTGCGCTGACGTTTGGCTGTTTGATGAAAATCATATAAAACGGTTTAGTGCAGAGATGATTTTTTTTTACACACGTTGCTTTGCATTTGTGTGTGAAGTTTGCGAAAACGGAATTTTAAAAAAGCATACCGTTCAGAAGATATATCCGTTAAAGTAAAATAAGGTTATTAGGTCCTAGTACTTAAAATAGGGATTCTAGAGCCTAACTTATGTCGTTCATTTGTACCTTGTAAGGGTGGGTCCACATGTCCTACCAAGTTTCAATTATGAGCTCTTTGTAATTAATGAGCAATGGCATAATTTACTAGGAAAGAACAACTATGTTTTATGACATCCGATTGTAGGACTATTTAAGAGAAAAGCAAAATAAAACATATTCCAATATTTATTGTATTAAATGCAACTATTCACTTATTAAATTACAGCTCATTACACTGAATAATTAAAGAGATATCAATAAAAATACCAGAACCACCACAAAACATGTATAATCCGACCAAGTTTGAATGGCTATTATGAGGCGCCCGTTTAGTATTAAGAGCTAACGTTCTAAAATTTCCATTGTAGTACCCTTATTGGATTGGTACAGATGGGCACACAATTCTTAAACAAGTTACTAATAAACTTATGAAATAAACGAAAATAATTGCATCAACTGACAGACAGCGGAGACTTAGTAATAGGGTTCCGTTGGTTGCTATTCGGGTACGGAACCCTAAAAATCCAAAGTTATTTCTAAAAAAAAAAACAAAATAATAATAAAACTACATATTTTCTATACGTAAACATTTCACATTTTCAAAAGATGAGCAGGCTTTCAAAAAACTGCTGGAATCGGTCGGTACATAGGTAGCATACTTATGCAACTTTTAGGTTGTATAAGAATATTTTTATTTGTATAAAACCTGGTACATTTTTAGGTCTTATTAAATATAGGGAGATCTGACATGTTTCGCCATTTACTGGCGTACAAATATTAGAACAATATGTAAATCGCTCTTTTTGACAAAATGTTAAATGTAAGACTAACTCTAGCCAACATAATTAAGTACCTACATAAATTAAATTATTATATTTATTTTCTATTAGAACAAAGTGTGCGCTTTAAATTTGAATTAGAACTAGATAACATAATATTTCGTAAGTAACTATTTCAGGTACATATACTTTCTTACACTAGTTAAGATATAGTGAGCATCTACATGAGATAACAATTATATATAAGTGTTTCACTCAGTAGGTAGAAAGTAATGTTTATAGGAATCAGTAGCCATACTTGTCTGTTACTTTTTTTTTCAAAAAATTCTTTTACGGTATAAAAACAATGATTGATTAGCCATTTCTGTAATTTGGAGTTTAAATATTTCAATGGAAGCTCTCTAATTTGTTTAGGTATATTATTGTAGATTTTTATGGATGTTATGTAACTATTTTTATGGCATAGTGTGCTTTTGTGGGTAGGCATTCTTAGCCGTGTAGGGTCACGACGGGTAGGTATACTTTGAGTGTAGGTCACATGTTTTGAAAAATTTAGACTGTTCTTTTACAAAAATACCAGCTTGCAATATATAAAGGCCTGTTAACGTTAGAATTTTTAATTTCTTAAATATAGGTCTGCATGATGTTATTGGACTGATACCATAGATTGCTCTTAGACATTTTTTTTGCACCCGAAATGCATCATTCATATTTGTAGAATTCCCCCAGAGTAGGAGTCCATATCTCAGCAAAGAGGAAACATACCTACCCGTGGTAAGCAATTAGAGCTAGGTACTGCTTCACTCGCGTTACGCCTTAAGCGTTTAAGAGCAAATACAAACTGGTTTAATTTTTTACAAATTTATTTATTTATTTATTATTATATACTTTATTGTACACCTCATAACAAGCACAGTAAAAACGCTTATATAAACTAGTGTACAATGGGCGGTCTTATCGCACAGGGCAATCTCTTACAGACAACCTTTGAAAGGACTGAACTAAAGAAGTTAGATTTAGGGCGGTCAGTGTACAAACATCATAAATAATATTAATAGAGAGACATACATAATAATATAAAACAAATACATACAATATTAATTAATATACTAATAAATATCAAATATATAATAGGGAAAGGAGACAAAACGTTACAGTGAGATGTAATGTTCCTTCACCAATTTTTTAAACGTTGATAGCGTTTGAGCGCTCCTCACATCTATTGGTAATGCATTCCACAAACGAGCTGCTTGAATAGTGAAAGATTTGTCAAAAAAGGATGTGGAATGCATACGAATACTTAATTTAAGATTTTCCAAAGATCTCAAAGACCTAGAAGGCGTGTCACAGAGAAACTGAAATCGTTCTTAAAGATAAAAAGGAGTAGAAGGATTAAAGAGCACATTATAAAGCAGAGAAAGTATGTGGGCATTCCGGCGAAGGCGAATAGGAAGCCATTTGAGCTTGGCACGAAAATCAGAAACGTGGTCATACTTGCGCAAGCCAAATATGAACCTGATGCAGAGATTTTGAAGTCGCTCAAGCTTTTCCAATTGGACTTGGGTGAGATCAAGATAGCTGGCGTCAGCATAGTCCAAGATTGGGAGAAGAAGAGATTGTGCTAAGGCAATTTTAGTGGTGATGGGAAGAAAATTACGAAGGCGTCTCAGAGTGCCCGCCGAAGCGAACAGTTTACGACTGACCTCCTGCAGTTGTTTAGTCCAGGAAAGAGTGCTGTCAATATAAATCCCCAAGTTCTTCAGTGTGAGTTGTAGGAATAGTAGTGTTATTGAAAGAAACCTGGGGAAGTGTCGACCAATCAATCCTTGAAACGGTTCGGGAACTACCAACAATAATCACTTGCGTCTTTGCTGGATTGATCTTCAGCCCAAACTCAGTGCTCCATTCACCTATTCGAGCCAGGTCTGTATTAATTGTCTCAATCGCAGTAGATAGCTCTCCTAGAGGGGCTTGGGTGTAGATTTGTGGATCATCAGCATACAGGTGGTAGAAAGAAGATAGTGCATAGCATTAATAAAAAGTGCGAAAAGTAGAGGAGATAACACGCCACCCTTTGGCACACCGGCAGAGGTGTTACACCAAGAAGAGAAAGATTCTTCAATGCAAATACGCTACCGGCGACCAAACAGGTAACTATGAAACCAGTCAATTACCGTAGGAGATATGTTAAAAGAGCACAGAATTCCAAGCAAAATGTAAGGCTTACGGCTGATACAGTCACTACCCACAGCGTTGGATGTAATCGATACAATACTCTTTTTAACATCACTAGCAGTGAATTGACTTATGACAAAAGGAGAATAATCAGGTATCGGAAGGTTTAAAATATGACTTAGTGTTGCAGCTTTGGTGGCCCTATCCAGTACGGGCGAAGTTGAAAAATGACTATTAAGCAAGTTGAAGTCTAAGTCGAAGTAAAGTTCTGTAATACGGGCCGTATTACAGAACTTTACTCAAGTACTACTTAAACTGCGTTCAACCGACTACTGCTTGAGCGAAGAATCTCGACCTAAGCATTCAGTTTATTTTAGAACTGTCCTCAAACTCAAATCAAACGAAACTACGCTTGAGTAGAGATTTTGATCTCTGATTACGTGAGTAAGCAATTATTATAGTAACCCTGAACAATAGTTTGTTTTCTATTGCAATTCTTTTTTTTCGTACGATTAAAATGGATCAAAACCGGATGAAGAGGTGGACGACACGACGTTATTGACACTGACAGCCACCCTTAACCCTTCAGAATGCTGAACATCATAGGTACATAATATGTTCTGTGGACAGCTAAACTGTGAAACAGAGTTTTTTTGGCGGGATTATTTCGAGTGAAGTCAGTGGCTGTTTTAATTGATTCTTTGTGGATATTATGAAGTAAAATGCTGCCAAATACTGCAAAAAAAAATTGAATGTGTTGCACGCCCATTCTAATGAAACTCAAAAAGATATAAATGAAAATAACGACGACATAAATAAAAAAAAAACTGTGAGTCAAACTCTTCAGAAATACAATAAAATATAGTTAAAAATAATTATTTTAGTTTCGTGTGGTTCATGTTTGGGTTAGGAAATATCTTAACAAAAAAGAATTTTACGCTTTTGGAAAGAATTTTATTAAGTAGGTACTACAAATATTAAAATCATTTAAAATGTTATAGAAAATAAAAAAATAATTTATTATAATAATCTACTTCTGCAAATATATCCATTTTGATTAGGTAGGTACTCTATTTACTCCAAATTCACAACAATTTTCATGAATATCTATGCTTAAGCGTGGTCTCGACTACACTTGCGAAAACAAACATCAAATCTCGCCTCAAGCAGTGATTCTGAGCTGATTGTAATTTTAAAATAAGGACACATTGAGTAGAGCTCAGTTAAGTCTCAAGCACTGTTCTATAATACGTAAAAAATGCAAGGAGCCAATTCCGCCCAGCTCCATCTTTCCGCGGTGAAACCGTGCCGATAACCGACCATCTTGAGCTTCTTGGGGTTACTTTAACATCTACTCTCAATTTTGGCCCTTACATAGAGGCAAAAGCTCAAGTGGCTGCAAAGAAGTTGGGGATTCTGGATAAGGTGAGACGGTACTTCACGCCGGAACAGCTGCTCAAACTCTATCAAGCGCAAGTTCGATCGTGTATGGAATACTGCTCTCATCTTTGGGACGGATCTGCCAGATACCAGCTTGATGCCCTTGAGTCAATTGAGAAACGAGCCAAGAGGATCATCGGCAATGAGAGGCTCGTCGCGTCGAAGCTCCAAAGTCTTGAACATCGACGACGAGTTGCTAGCCTGTCGGTTTTTTACCGGTTGCATTTTGGGGAATGTGCGACGGAATTGCATAATTTAATTCCGCCAAGCCCGTTCCATCATCGGACCACAAGACGAACGGCGATGCGCCACCGGTACATGGTGGACATCCTACCCATACGTACAAAACGTTTTGGGAACACATTCATAGTGCGTACAGCTAAGGAGTGGAATTCCCTGCCGGAGTCTGTGTTTCCTGATAGCTACAACCTGGGAGTCTTTAAATCAAGAGTGAATAGGTTATTTCTAGGCAAGCGTGCTCCATCTTCGACCACATCCTCGCTTACCATCAGGTGAGATAGTGGTCAAACGCGAGCCTATCGATAGTAAAAAAAAAATGTCATTTGAAAGTGACATTGCTCAGGTGATTATTGATTGTAGTTTCTATGCTCAAGTCAAGTTCTAAAATTAGAACTCCAACTGAGACTAGTTTTAAGTAATGCTTGAGTCTTGATTGTAGTTCTGTAATACGGGCCTAAGTCTTTAGGAATCCTTTCACGAGATTTTTTTCCGATACCTAAGGATTTGAGAAAATTCCAGACCTTAGCTGGATCACCATTTTGAACAGAACTATGGACATGTTGGAGTTAGCGTTCCTACACACCTTGTTGCAGTGGTTTCTAATTGAGACATATTTTTCCTTATTGATGTCGTTAGGCCGAATTTTAAACTTAAACGTAGCGGCTGCTTTTTTACTCAGTAAAAGTTTTATTTTATCAGTCAGCCATGGCGCTGGAAGATGTTTCACTCTCACAGCTCGAATAGGTGCATGTGTGTCGTACAGCTGAATCAAGGTAGAAGTCAAGATTTCAACTTGTTCGTCGACGGACGACGATGTGACAAGAGGCGTCCAGTCAATACTGCTGGCGCCCCCCGAAGACGATCAACATTAATTCCATCAAAATTGCGAAGCATAAGAGTTTTGGACTTGTGCTTAGGTGGACGAATTTTATAGGAGGTGAAAATTAGGTCGTGATAGGAAAAGGCGTCAGCTGAAAATTGACCATGTTTAGCTACGTGACCGAGAGATGAGACAAACATAAGATCGAGAAGTGAGGGAGCTAGGAAAATGGTGAGTGGCACCAAGATCGAGGATAGAGACATTGGTGGATTCCACAATACGGCGAAGAGAAGTGGACCGGGAGTCATTTTTAAGGAGACATGTATTAAAGTCGCCCGTTATGATGCTATGACTGTAAGAGGGAATTAAGGCTTCTAAAATGCGTTCAAAAGAAGATAAGAACTTAATCCGAAGAGAAGGGCAGTAGTAGACCCCAAGGAGAATCTTAGAGTGATGAAGTTCAACTTCCACGAAAAGATGTTCGCCGGCGTTCGGTGGGGGCGGCTGAGCGGACATGTTAACAACAGAAAATGGAATGTAATTACGTAGGTAAATGGCCACTCCACCACCACCACCGATCCCGCGATAATTCCTAATGAGTTGAAAACCTGGAAGAGAGTAAGACGGAAGACAAGGTTTTAACCACGATTCAGAAACAAGAATCGCAGTAATCTTACAGTCAAAATTGGCCAGCATATCAGCGAAATAAGCCGGAATACTCTGGGCATTTATGTGGACTACATTAAAGTTCTGGGAGACATCGGAAAATACAGAGACAAGCGTGTCGGCTAAAGAAGGAACACTTACGAAGCTTTCATCATTACTATTCAACGAAAAAAAAGTATCACTATCACTGCTTCAGCCAGGGCTGTGCATATATATAAAAATATAATAAAAACAATAAAACGTACAAATAAACAAAAATATTAAGGTCCTCCTGCCAGTTGTGCTTTACACAAAAGGAAACATAAAAAAACAAAAAAATGATTTTGTAGTCCAGGTATAAAACAAAGAACAAGGTTGCTTACAAAAAAAAAAAGAAAAAGTAAAACAAAAAAAAAACAAAAGTAGGATCGTGTAACGGAGCGTAATTAAGGCTGTGTTTAAAATAGAAAGTGCCGCGGTACGGGACGCAAACAATGAAGTGACAGATAGCGACATTGACATTTGACATTGATATGAGGAAGAACAACAAAAAAAAATGGTTCAAAACAAAAAACGGGAAGTCAATTAAGACAAGTTGCGGAGCATTAAAATTTTCTATATTATGCTGAACTACCTACTGAGTGCAAACAAAAACCTACCTACCACCTGGACTGCTTAAATTAAAGAAAAAAAAAATCGAAACAAAGGAGATCACTTTCTGGCTACAGCACGCTTGGTTTTAACTGCAGCGGCCTTTCCCGCTGCTCCGGCTGCTGCGCGATGTTATTCAGCTCGGCAAATGAAGTGACTCGATGCCGGGATACTTTTGAATCGTGGATGAAAATGGTGCCTTCTGAAGTCCAGCATTGGGTCACACCAAATCTGTCCCGCGCTGCCATGAAGACATTGTGCCTGGCTTTAATTAGGAACTCTGAAACAGTGATCCCAGACCCCTTCAGCTTAGTTTTGCTGAACCAGAGTAGAGATAACTAACTAATATCATTTATGTATGAAACTGATTATAATTACTAATTTTAATTAAATTTATAATTGGGAGTTTAAATTTTGATGTTTAACTCTTGACTACCCACTTTATCTCAAATGTGCTCTATATGTAGTTTCCAGTTACAGTTTTGGTCCAGAATAAGTCCAAGAAATTTGTAATTATTAACTTCATTGATTTGATGTCCTTCGCAAGTAATTTTAAATATTTTAGGATTTGAGTTATAATTTTGAAAAATAATGAATTTGGTTTTATTTATATTTGCGCAGAGATAGTTGTGTTCAAGCCAATTTAAAATTTGAGTAATTGTGTCAACAGATTTTTTTCGTGATCTATTTCTGATTTACTGTCATTTGTTACTATATTTATTAAGAAGAGCGTAGTTTCAATCACATCTAACGCAGTTGGGAGTGATTGCGTCAGTCGAAAAATGATACTCCCTGTCCTTGACGAAATCCTTCCTATCCTTTGCCATATCCTAAACTACTCAATATCCCATGGGGTTTTTCCATCAACTTGGAAAGAGGC
Source organism: Lacanobia oleracea (assembly GCA_950371165.1). Classification (NCBI taxonomy): domain Eukaryota; kingdom Metazoa; phylum Arthropoda; class Insecta; order Lepidoptera; family Noctuidae; genus Lacanobia; species Lacanobia oleracea. The sequence goes on along the minus strand of OX493395.1, from coordinate 121,616 downwards.
CAAAATCACTCCTTTACCCAAAAAGGCAAATCCTACTTTCTTTTCCGAATATCGTCCTATTTCCATCTTGCCTTTTCTCTCCAAAGTCCTTGAACGTCTTGTCCACAATCAGCTTAGTGTTTTTCTTTGCAAAAATAGTTTGCTGAACCCTTTTCAATCCGGATTTCGTCCTGGTCATAGCACCGCTACAGCCTTAGTGAACGTTACCGATGACATACGGTTAGGCATGGAACGAGGAAATCTGACGGTTCTCTGCTTACTAGACTTTAGTAATGCATTCAATGCTGTCGATTTTGATATCCTGCTTGGCATGCTTCGCTCGCTTAACATATCTCCAACGGCGATTGACTGGTTTCGCAGTTACCTGTATGGCCGCCGGCAACGTATATGCATCGAAGAATCTAAGTCTTCCTGGTGTTATACAACTGCCGGTGTACCTCAGGGTGGCGTTTTATCTCCTTTACTCTTCGCAATATTTATAAACGCTATCTCCAAAAAACTTCTGTCTTCCTACCACCTTTATGCAGACGATTTACAAATCTACCAACAAGCTGCCCTTACAGATTTGGCTAATGCAATTATTGCAATAAACAGGGATTTGGCTGCAGTTTGTGAGTGGAGTGAGGCAAATGGGCTTCAGGTTAATCCATCGAAGACCCAGGTCATTGTTGTTGGCAGCTCTAGGATGATTTCAAAAGTAAATTGGTCTCAGCTTCCCCAGGTTCAATTTAACGGAACTACTATTCCAATAAGTGAGAAGGTTAAGAACCTTGGGGTTTGGATCGACAAATATCTATCTTGGGGTCCGCAGCTCCAGGAGGTAAGCCGCAAAATTTTTGCATCTGTCAGGTCCCTTAGACGTGTTCGGAACTTTCTTCCCACTGCCACTAAAACTGCGCTTGCACAGTCTCTTCTGTTTCCCATCCTTAACTATGCTGATGTCAGTTATCTCGATCTTACTCAGGCGCAACTAGATAAACTTGAGCGTCTTCAAAACCTTTGCATAAGATTTATATTTGGCCTGCGCAAATATGATCACATTTCTGAATTTCGCACAAAGCTCAAGTGGCTTCCCATACGTCTTCGCCGGGATTCTCATATTTTATTTATGCTCTACAGTATTCTGTTCAATCCTACAACCCCCTCTTATCTTAAAGAACGCTTCAAGTTCCTTCATGACACACATAATAAATGTCTAAGGTCGTCGGAAAACTTGAGATTAGAGATGCCGATGCACTCCACCAGCTTCTACGACAAATCTTTTACGGTTCAAGCGGTGCGGTTATGGAATGCTTTGCCCGTGTCAGTAAGACGTGCTCAATCTTTGTCCATTTTCAAAACAATGGTCAAAAATCACTACCTTTCTGTTTGATCGTTTTCACTCGATTCCTATGCTTTTTATTTATTTGTAACATAATTATAATTGTATATATTTATCTATTATGTATTTATTTATATAATTCGTACACCTAAGACTACCTGCAGTACTGTATTTCCGTTATCGTTGAAATCCATCCAAAGGTTGTCTTGAAAAGATCGCTTTTAGCGATAAGGCCGCCCATTGTGTCACCCTATGTATTGTTTTCTTCATCTATCTTTTCTGTAACTTATATGGTGTACATAATAAAGAGTATTCTATGACCGATATATCGTCAGCAAAAAGTATACATTGTTGTTTTAAAGCTGTGGGTAAGTCGTTTATGTAAATAAGAAAAAGTAATGGCCCAAGTATACTTCCTAGGGGTACTCCTGACTTGGTTTGGCTGTAATCTGAATTATATGATTTGGACTCGTTATTTTCATTTATTGAGCTTATTTCTACTTTTTGCTGACGGTTAGATAGATAGCTAGCTATCCAATAAAACACTATTCCTCTAATACCATAGCTGTAGCATTTTTTAAAAAGTATGTCGTGGTTGACAAAGTCGAAAGCTTTACTCATATAAAAAAAAGACGACAGAAACTGGAATGCGATTATCTAGATTTTCAATTACACTCTTTATTAGTGTAAATGCTGCTAATGTAGTTGATTTTCCTCTTTGGAAGCCGTTTTGTTCTTCTTTTATTATATTATATTTTTCTAAAAAGTTTGTGAGTCTACGATGCATGACTTTTTCAAAGATAAATAAATTAAATAAATAATAATAAATTAAATAATAATAATTAATTGATAAATTAGATATGAGGGTTATAGGGCGGTAAGTAATTAGCTGTCGTTTGTGTCGGATTTTTTAAACAATGGCTTTACGATTGACTGTTTTAGCTTATCTGGAAAAATACCTTGCCAGAATGAGAGATTTATTAAATTGTCGATAATTGGGGATACAATGTACTTAGGTACCTAACAAAACACAGTCTGTTGTCACCTGACAGTTACAATTTTCATTATTTTAGTAGTAAGTAGGTAGGTACGTAATTTATGATCTTACCTTGTTATCTTCCAATCATTCTCACTTCCTACTGGCTCACTGTCACAGCCACTTAGAGCATGTCACAGTCACTTAAGAGTCCAGTAAGTACATACCAATACGGTGGCAAAATAAACAGCGCATAGATACGCACGTTGTCCTTTGCTGCACATTGGTGACTGACAAAACAGAAAGCGCGCGCTAAGAAGATACCAACTTTTGTTATTCCTATACCGAGTTATATATATACCGAGCGCACCTAGCTTAGATGCGGTGTGCGCAACCGAAAACCGTACGTAAGCGCACGACACAGAGTTAAATGTGCGGCGGCTGAGGCAGGACAAAAGCGGATAGCTTTAGAGTTATTATTATCCCGCCAAATTAAATACTCGTACATTCGTAGCGAGGCGGCTCTATCTAGAATAGACGGAATGCTGCGCTAATTTGGTTATTTCGTTTGTACAAATATATCTTTTGAAAATGTGAAATGTTTAAGTATAGAAAATATGTAGTTTTATTAATAATAATAAAAAAAAAAATTTCGGAAATCATCCATATGGTGTTAGTATTAGGACTTACAAACTATGTTAGTATTCAACAAATTCTTTTTACTGCACTAAACTAATTTAAATATGTTTCCTCAGCACCGGACCCGCAGCTATGTCTACGAGACCAGTGCATCAGAAATGGGCAGTCTGGCTTCCCCGCAATAACCTTCAGGATGCTATTGGAGCTTCCACGTATCCTACGCATTAGGGATGCCGTTCTTTTCCGCATGACAGCCTCAAAACTGTCTATGCCTGCCTCAGCAAACATGCCCGACGCACTACAGAACCGCGGAAGCCCCAACAACACCCGAAAGGCATTTTTATACTGAACCCGGAGGGCGCTGTAGCCCTCTGCGTATACCTTGACCCACAGGCTGCAGGTGTAAAACGTCTGGCCGTATGCTATAAACAACGTAATTTTCAAGTCTTTAGTACACCTTGCAAACCTGCGGACCAGCATATTACATTGAACCGACAACGCCCTTCGTTCTCTCTCTATATCCTCGTCATCAGACATGTTCTCGGTTAAAACGTGCCCAAGGTATTTAAAACGAGACACTCTTTTAAGTGCCACCCCATACAAGTAAACGGGAGGCACTGTCGTCGGTTTTTGGAACCTGCACGAAACACCATAACCTCACTTTTCCTGACATTATACAGGAGACCATGAGCCGTGGCATATCGTTCACACACTCCAAGTAACTGCCTGAGAGCATCAATTGAGGGGCTCAGCAGCACCATGTCGTCAGCATAGCTTATTATATTTTTTTTTTTAGAAATAACTTTGGATTTTTAGGGTTCCGTACCCGAATAGCAACCAACGGAACCCTATTACTAAGCCTCCGCTGTCCATCAGTTGATGCAATTATTTTCGTTTATTTTATAAGTTTATTACTAACTTGTTTAAGAATTGTGTGCCCATCTGTACCAATCCAATAAGGGTACTACAATGGAAATTTTAGAACGTTAGCTCTTAATACTAAACGGGCGCCTCATAATAGCCATTCACACTTAGTCGGATTATACATGTTTTGTGGTGGTTCTGATATTTTTATTGATATCTCTTTAATTATTCAGTGTTATGAGCTGAAATTTAATATGTGAATAGTTGCATTAATACACTAAATATTGGAATATGTTTATTTTGCTTTTCTCTTAAATAGTCCTACAATCGGATGTCATAAAACATAGTTGTTCTTTCCTAGTAAATTATGCCATTGCTCATTAATAAAGAGCAATTAATTGAAACTTGGTAGGACATGTGGACCCACCCTTACAAGGTACAAATGAACGACATAAGTTAGGCTCTAGAATCCCTATTTTAAGTACTAGGACCTAATAACCTTATTTTACTTTAACGGATATATCTTCTGAACGGTTTGCTTTTTTAAAATTCCGTTTTCGCAAACTTTACACACAAATGCAAAGCAACGTGTGTAAAAAAAAAACAACTCTGCACTAAACCGTTTTATATGATTTTCATCAAATAGCCAAACGTCAGCGCAGCGGGAACTTGAATATCTCCGCAGTTTCTTGACACAGATTTCATTTTAACATACACATTTACACACAAATACACAGTAATTATTGTATGTATTTTTTTTTCTTGTACGTCCATAGGAAAAAAAGAGTTCCGCTGGCCTGACGTCAGCCCAGCGGAAACTGTTTTTGTTGAATAACTCCCTAATGGTTGGATGCACAAATTCTTACTCACCACACATATACAGGACGTCATACACTAAATATCTGCTAAACTGAAATAAAAAAAAAAACTACATTTTTCTGCCAGGATGACGCACACCATTTATTTCGCAATATGTTGATCTAATTAAATTTAGCTATAACAAAAAATGAATAAAGGAATGAATGACACAATTTCAGGAATGAGGCGTGGCGGTACCACCCCGCGTTCGGGTCGAAGTGGGCGCGCGCCAACAAGGCGCTGTTCCGCGGCCTGCCGCTGGGCCTGGCGCTGGCGCTGCTGACGGCGGGCGCGGGCAAGCTGCTGTCCAAGGACGAGCACGCGCACCACTGACCTACCTACTAGTAGCCTGTATTCACTCATATATTTATTATATTTTGCTGTTGAAATATCAAGTTGTTTATTTAATACTTTCGCACACAAACGTCTCGAGGCGTATTTAATGCCAAAGAGACAAATAGTGGTAGGGTGCAATATGGAGACTAAAAATGTGATTATATATTTTATTTTATAAACAAGCTTAATATTTTTATTAACACATCAGTCTCACTCAATTTAACACAGCTTCAGTTCTCTCGCCGTCCGCCCACTCTCTCATGTTCTACACATTCCCATGGATATATTCAATTATACCAGAGACAATTATGGTTTAATTTCCACCGTCTTAAAAACTTGCTTAGAAACAAGGGGAGACTTGTACAAAAACTTTAGATATTAAACAAGCCTCACAGTACATAGGTACGTAAAACTGGAAAGTTGATTCACAAAATGTGACAAGAACTTGGAGATGTACAGTAGCGTTGTGACGTGTGCAGGAGCGGGCCCTCGCTCACGTGGAGCGCGGCTTGAGGTCCTCGTAGCAGGCGCGCAGGTAGATGTAGTTCTTCTTGGCCGGGTTGAAGTGTTCGTGGCCCTGCAACGTAAACGATACATTTTATAGCAGCTTCCTTACACTTGACACACTGTCCAAACTAAGAGAAAATAAGCATGGTTTGTTTGGTGGCTCTGCAATACATACATACATAATGTAGGTATGTGTATCTATGGTCAACCGTCGAACCCGACTCGGCTGGGCAGCATTCGGTTGCATGCTATCTTCTCGTCAAACATACCGCAGTGTCTCAAGACGAAAGTCTATGACCAGTGCGTGTTACCAATGATGACGTATGGAACTGCAACGTGATCGCTCACAATGGGCCTCATCAGAAGACTTACAAGTCACTCAAAGGACAATGCATGGAGTTTCCTTGCGTGATCGAATCAGGAATTATGATATCCGCAAGAGAACCAAGAATACAGACATAGCCCGAAGGATCGTCAAATTAAAGTGGCAGTGGGCAGGACATATAGCGCTCAGAACAGATGGTCGATAGGGCCGAAAAGTTCTGGAGTGGCGACCGCGTATCGGAAGACGCAACGTTGGTGCGGCCTCCCGTAAGGTGGACCGATGACCTGGTGAAGGTCGCGGGTAGCCGATGGATGCGAGACGAGCAGGACCGGTTGTTGTGGCGACGCTTGGGGGAGGCCTATGTCCAGCAGTGGACGTCTTTCGGCTAATATGATGATGAGTATAAAATCTATTAAAATGTCTGCAGCTTTTTCTCACTGCGTCGTTTCGTGGCCTCTATCTGGCAGGTTAAAACAAGGTTAATAAAACACTCGGCAATAGTGTAGCTTTCCGATTCCAAAGATTACTTTTAAAAAAGAAAAACCGATTTCTAAATAAAAACACTACAAAGTAAGTATAAAATAACTTTAAATTCGGAAGTCGGTATTTTTTGTTTTGTTTCATCGTTTTTTGACATTGGCTTCCGAAATTAAAGGTATTTTATACTTTGTAGTGTTTTTATTTGGAAGTTGGTTGTATTTTTTTAGGGTTCCGAACAAAACCGGAACCGATAAGTATAGGATCAGTCGAGTGTGTCTGTCCGTCTGTCACAGCCGGTTTTCTCCGGATCCACTGGACCGATTCTGTTGAAATTTGGTACACATATGGACTTCTCTGACCCAAACACGGACGTGTTACGTAAAATTTTTAGAATGGGGGACACTTTTGGGAGTCAACATAGAAAATAAAAAAAAAGATTTTGGAACAATATCGTGTGACACATCAAATGAAAGGGCTTACTGTGAGGAATTTAATTATATATTTTTCAATAAAATTCAAATAACACGAAAAATTATCATTCCCCCTTATCTCCGAAACAACTGAACCTAAAATATTGAAAAAAAAAAAATGGAGATAATAGATCTTTACCTATAAATTACAGGAAAACCTATGAGAAGTCTGTAAAAAAAAATTACATGTTAAAAAAATGAAATTGGTTCGGAACCCACTACGCAAGTCCGACTAGCCCTTAACCGGTTTTTTTTATAAGGTAATCTCTTTATTCGGGTTTAGTGGTGATTGATTCTCCACAACTAAATTGACATTCACATGTGCGTACTGTTTCACAGCGTAATGATATGTTAAGAAACTGGTCTTCTTCTTCTTATCGTGTGGGCAGTAAGGAGTTTCTTGCACGTTCTTCTCCATAGAGATCTACGCTTTGGAACGTGCATTTAGCTTTCATGTTTTTGACTGACCGACATTGACGTTTCAAAAGTGCCTGTGAATGGTTTATTTGAAATAAAATGCTTTGAATTTGACTAACGACTCCATACTAAAAGACTGGTAAACTGGTGTTAACATTAACAATAGACATGCAATTTCAGCAACCCCAGTCCATTTTCTATCATTTACTGAGGAGTTCTGTTGACTATCTCCAAAGCTTTTCATCAGATCTTCACCAAATTGAAATTGGAACACTTCGAGAAAATACTCTTCTAAAAACTACCCAAATCGCTTCAAGTGTGCCTATAAAATTTGGAAAAATTCCTCTTATCTCTCCACGATCCCATCAACAGATTCTGACCTCAGGTTTTTTAACACTACAGCTTCTTCGTCTTCTTATAGCTTTTCCTGTAATCTTTAGGTATATAAAAAATGAAATGGTTTAAATGTTTAACTATTTTTTGTTTTCCTTATTTTGAAGATTGTTTTATGGTTCACACCCTCTCTTTCTAATCTGTTTTTAGAAGTGATGATTTTTAATTGGCTTCCAGTCTCACATGCCATTATTTATTGTTTTTATTAGCTGTAAGTCATCCATAGTGATAAATAAATAAATATTATCTGCATTTTTTTTTTGCAAAATTTTAGGCTGAGTACTTTCGGAGATAATGAATGGTCATTTTTGGTCAAATTTTAAAATTATTAAAAAAATATAATTAATACCCTCACAGTGAGCACTTTCATTTGATATGTCACACGATACAGTTTGAAAAACTTTTTTTTATTATTTTTTAGTTTGACCCCCATACAAAATTTATTTATTTACGTAAAACGTCCGTTTTTGGGTCACAGAAATCATATGTATACTAAATTTCAACAGAATCGGTCCAGTAGATTCGGAGAAAGCTTACTGTGACAGAGGGCTAAAAAGTTCGAAACAAGTCGCTTTTCAAGCAGTCTGATGCAGTTGGTGGTATAAGATCAGTGATTGAACTGCTTTTTTTTCTGTTTATTCATTACAAATTTAGTTAATTTCTTTATAAATTTAGTATGAATTATGAATAAAAATTAACCGGTATCAAAATACCGAACGACAAAAAGATTCCAAACAAGCCACTTTTCAAGTAGTCTCATGTAGTTCAGTTCAAGCATTCATTTTAGTTCTATCGCAGTCCTTTTAAAACCCCAACCAAAAAAGTGGGGTGTTATAAGTTTCATCCGTCATAAAGTCGACATCTCGCCTTGAACAAGACGTGTCGAATTATATCGGGTTACCTTACTCCGCTCTTAGAACGTAGGGATGTCGCAAGCACGCTTGTAAAAAGGTCCAACATTCGGATTCCCGACATCTTCTTTTTAACAGACTTCTTCAATACATACAGCCGAACATAGAACCTCCTCCGGTTCTATGTTCGGTTGTATGTATTTTTTATTCGAAACCCTATACTCCTGAGGTGGTCCCATTGTCACCAAGTTAGAATCTGATGATGGGATCCTATGAAAATCGAGGGAAACCCTCAAATTTTATAGGCACATACAATGTTTTTCATAAACTTTCTAATGCAAACCAGATATTTGTGCCTGGTAATCATCATCTCATGTTGCTGAGTTGATGATGGAAGGTAAGTATAAGTCAGGATCTGATGATGGGATCTCATGAAAAATGTTTGTTCAGCGATATTTTCGCCAATTGTTAACCGAATTGGATGATTCTTTTTTTGTTTGGAAGAGTATTTTCTCGGACTGGTCCCATTTAAATTTGGTAAAGAACTGATGAAGAACTTCGGCGGTAGGCAACGGAACTCGTTAATAAATGATAGCAAATGGATCGGGATTTCTGTAATCGCATGTCTGTTGATTGTTTACACCAGTTCATAACATAACATTACGCCGGCACGCTGTGTTCGCTGTTTTTTTATTTGTCACTAAAAAGTGATAAATAAAAAAACTTTTTTACAAAAAAATTAAACCGACTTCCAAAAACAAAATACTACAATGTAAAAAATAACTTTAATTTCGGAAGTCGGTGTTCACAAACGAAATAACCAAAAACACCCAGGTAGGTCGCTGCAAGCATATCCTGGCGAAATGGGGTTTCCTAGACCGTGGGATACACAATGTGAGTGCGGTGCTCCTGTTCAGAACATGAGCCACACGTTGGAGTGCCCCAAGTGCCCATACACCTGTGCTTTGGGGGATTTAAAGAATGCCACCGATGCTGCCATTAACGTAGCCACCTACTGGGCTCAAAAAATCTAAGGAGTTAATCATCGACTCGAAAAGAAGATGAAGTCCTTTTTTGCGGTCCGTCCCTATATTTACATCAGTACTTTTAAAATGAAGGTTATCAATTCGATTCGTATGTACCTACATTCAATACTGTCAGAATTACACTGTTTTTGTATATTTCCAACATTATAGAGAGTAGCCCTATTTTTTGATATCCCACATGCCAAACGGCGGTCGCCATGTCGTTTCTTTTTTAAAATTCATATATGTCATTATTACTATCTAGTCTAGTGTTGCATCACCCAGTAGTAGCTGTGAGTGACGCAGCACCGCTAGCACGTGCTGACCTTAGACCAGTCGTATCCCACGGCGTAGGCGAAGATCTGTCCGTTGTGGTTGAAGGCGCACTTGGTGAGCGGCTGGTCCAACATCTCCGAGGACTTGAGGCGCGTGCGCGCGTCCTTGTCCCAGAACGAGAACGAGCCGTCCGAGCCGACCGTGGCCAGCGTGCCGTGCGCCGGGTGGAACGCGATGTCGTTCACTGCGTAGATATCCTGCACACAACACGGCACACGTCACACGTCACACGTCAGCGTCACTCACACTCACGTCTCGCGCCGCGGACGGTGCGCGGAGGTTGAGCACGCACCTGGTAGCCGGTGGTATTGGCGGGCGGGCGGTGGCACTTGAACGTGAAGTTGTCCTTGGGGTTGGTGGGGTTGACGTACTGGATGGCCACGCGGCCCTCCACGCTGCCCAGCGCGAAGCCGGTGGGCTGCTTGGTCTTCTTGTCGCGGAAGATGGCGATGCAGCGGTGCTGGTGCTTCAGCGGCGACTCCACGCGCTTGTACTCGGCCGGCTTGCCCTCCAGCGTGTACAGGCAGATGCCGCGGTCCGCAGTGCCCACCACGGCCATCGGGTAGTCCTGCACAGACACAGACACGGCGTGAGCTCTGCAGCCACACTGCGCTCGCCGAGGTCAGGGCTGGCGCTACCTACCACGTCCGCGCAGTAGCAGCGCTCCGACAGGTTCATATTCATTATGGGGACGGCGCTGCGGGTGTCCCAGAACTGAAACAAAAGAGCATGTTGATGCCTGGAGTCAAAGCCAGTGTAAGTGAGGTGCGACGGCTGCGGCGACGGCTGCGGCGCGCGGCACATACCTTGAGCGTCTTGTCCCAGGAGGCGGTCATGAGGCAGCTGTAGTTGGGCGCCTTGATCCAGTGACACGTCTTCACGGGCGCCTCGTGCGCCGCCACCTGCGCACAGACGAACACATCACATACATCAAAGTTCCTTTTTTTTTCAAGTTAAAGTCTTCTTTAGATACACTTGAACCGTAAACCAAACAACTATCTTCTGCCAAATAAATAATTACGTAACCTGTATTGACTGATTGGAAGCTAGGTCCCAGCACTTGACACTCTTGTCTGTGGATGCCATGAAGATTTTACTGCCGTCCTGAAAATACAATGCGCAAGGTGGCAATTAATGGGCACGCTTCAGGGAAGTAAGTCTAGTAAGTACTGTAGGGTGCAGCGGAGTACTGACGTCGTGCCACGCAACGTCCAGGATGGGCCCGTCCATGCTCTGCACGGCTTTAGGCACCGTCTTGCCCGACGCCTCCACCTCCCAACACCGCACCTGCAAGCATTACACTTTTTGATTTATATTTTTATTGCATAAGTTTGTTATAAAGTTTCCTGATCCATTTAAGATAACATCTAGCACCAAACTCTGCTATCTACACTGCTAGAAAATATCTTTTGAAATAAGCAGCACCTTCAGAGGAGTAAGTATAAGCTAACTAAAAGAGGATATATTATAAGTAATCTCTACAAATGCCGTTACGCTTATCACTGTTATTAGGCAAAAACATGTTCATCTTGTCAGTTTTTAGGGTTCCGTACCCAAAGGGTAACCAACGGAACCCTATTACTAAGCCTCGTCTGTCCGTCCGTCCGTCCGTCTGTCTGCGGGGTGTATCTCGAGAACCGTAATAGGTTGAAATTTTCACAGCTTATGCATTTCTATTGCCACTAACAAGAAATAAAAAAAATGAGGTTTATGATATGGAACCCTTCATGTGCGAGTCTCACTCACACTTGGCCGGTTTTCTTGTATCCCATCATCTCTTTATACCATGTTTTTAAGCAAATAAATATTATTCTATTCTATTCTTAAGAAAATAATGAAACACAGTTGTTAACAGTAGTAGGTGTACTCCATCCTAACGCCAATGCATAAAGTGTAGCTGAAAACTATTTTACAGCTTTCGGCGTTATTTCAGAGTAAATTTAGATTATTGATGTTTAAATTACGTCAGATTTGATTATTTTTTTTTGCATAACGTGCGACGCGACCTTAGAGTGCAAGCCAATGTCGTTCGCATTGCGAGGGTGCAGTTGATATTTACAAGCCAGTGTCGTTTACGCATAGTGAAGGCTCCGGACAAACAGATATTGATGCATACAATAATCAGGATTTGCTGCAGTAAAGGGATTCCGAAAGAGACGAATTTGAATAAAGTGGTACAGATGAAGAGAAGAAAGAACGCATATTAATTAAAAACATCATCATCATCTGCCTAGCCTCTTCCAAACTATATTGGGGTCGGCTTCCAGTTAAACCAGATTTAGCTGAATACCAGTATTTTACGGGGAGCGGCTGCCTACCAGACCTCCACAACCCATTAACTGAACTAAAGAAACAAGATACATACTTTCTGATAAAGGTACACACCGGTTAACTTCTAATACCTGTCACTATGAGAAAAATGTTATAAAAATTTAATGATGTTTTAATAGTGATTCCTCTGCTAAGTCTGCATTTCCGATAAAATTTGATCTTCAAAATCTGAGTTTGGTTTAATATCGCTTTTGGGTTCTTGATGATTAATTTCCGAGATTTTCTTTACTTCTATCTTCGAGGGTTTCCACTACCTACACAAGTACACAGCTCTTATCTAGGAAACTTAAAGAACCTTGAGTAGTCACAAGTTCTATAATCAAGCCACTGTGCGGCTGTCATGTGCCGACTTGGTTTAAATCGTCCATTAATTGTTTCGATCGGCACAAACCAACGGCACATTGTAATTAATCGAGATTTATTTGCGTCAAGTGTAGATAATTGTTCTCCTCTTCCTCTAGTTGGCGGCATGTGGGGATTATATCCACGTTCTTCAATTGCAGGGATCGAATCTCGAAAACCACGGTCTAATAGAAACACGTCGTTAGGTCTAAGATACCAATGCCAATCTGAATCTTCTCGCATCAGGCTGCGCATAATAGTTGCATCTGAAGTAGTCGCTGAATACGGTCCTACGACTTCTATTATAAAGCCGTCTGTAGATACCATTTAGTGGTAAAATTCGTGTGCGAGTCCGACTCGCACTTGGCCGGTTTTATATTATTTGTACCTATAGGTCCATGTTTGACATCCGTAAAACAAGCAGGATATATGTGTCCATTATAGTTCTCTTTTCATTATAGTTATCTTCATGCTATATTTTCCTTTTAAGATTTCTTTAAGTGACCAAAATTTTTTCCATTTTTTCTTCTTTTAACTTCGTCTTCAGTCTTACTTTTCCCTCATATAATTATTTATTTATACAAAACGTTTAAAACAGAAAAGAACAAATATAGATAGCAGCGCCTAAGGGTGCTCAGGGCGTATTTACCCTAGGGCCAAGGGGGCCATGGCCAGGGGCAGCAAGCTGGTGGAAAAATAATAATGGATGTTTAAATTAAAAACAAACAATGCTTTGAACCCACAACCCAACCAATTGTTTACAATACCATCAGTACGTAAATAACATTTGCGTTCAAGTATTAATGGGAAATAATAATAAAATAAGAGGAGCTAAAGTCACAACAACAATAGGTAATCGAAGAGCTTTAAAGGGTTAAGAAAGATTTTAAAATATTTCGTCATACATATTTTAATGTTGCGATGCGGAATATGATGACTGATTTTAAAATAACCGCGGCAATTATCAACGCTTCTCGGCGGCCATACGAAGATAATATATACGACGAGAAGTTTGTGGATATTATAAATCAAAATATGAATAGAGAAAATGAGTTGGCAGAATACGTATCAGCAAATAACTTGAACAGACAAAGAGTAGCATTCGTGCCTCTAGATGCAAACAGTCCAGACTTAGAGAATTTTCCACAGCTGACCTTTGAAGATGTAATCTTATTTACGTTGGGCTCATACCATTTGAGAATCGCAAGGTCTCATTGTCACGGGCACATGCGATCAAACGGGGATTATATCGTAGAAATGTATCGAAACCAACATTTAATCGATAATAAGATATTGATGAGAGGGCAAATCCAGTGACGTCATATTCGATCGAAACAATACTATACATATATTTTGTTAAACCCAACACAACACGGACGACAAAGTATAGAAGAGTACTACTGCTCGTGTATACACGGCCGCCGCACTGTAGGGAGCTGCGCCCATATCGCTAGCATAGTGTATTATCTGTCTTATGCCAGACATCAGGAAGCAACAGACGCACCTGCTGCCTTTTTAAATGGTCTATTCAAATTCAAATTCAAAAATTTTATTTCAGAATTTCTTCCATATATTGTTAGTAGTAATACAACTTAGACTAATGTTAGTATTAAATTAAATTTACAATAATAAACAACTAGTGTGCCATTGAACTGTTCGTTCAATGGTACACCAGTTTATTAGGATAAGTGTGTCTGCACACTTACCCACCTACGTAAGAGGGGAGATTCCTACCGGTCTGCAAACACATTCAGGATGCCACAAGAGGAGGAGCGCGCCATCATGGAAGCGCATCGGTTTCTTATGATCGCGGCGAACCCGTCGACGCACGCTTCCGCGAACATCCCCGACGCACTACATCGCCACGGCAACCCCAAAAGCACCCTGAATGCGTTATTGTACTGTACGCGCAGGTCGCTGTATGCCCGCTGGGTATACTTGGTCCACAGGCTGCACGTGTAAAACGACTGGCAGAAGGCCTTAAAAAGCGTTATCTTTACCGAATCAGAACAGCGTGCAAACCTGCGGGCCAGCATGTTGCAACGGACAGCCAGCGACCTGCGCTCCCTGTCTATGTCTACATTATCTTTCAAGTCATCAGTGACCCAGTGGCCCAAATACTTAAACTTCGATACCCGACCTAAAGGGGACCCAGAGAGTGAGAGTGCAGGCAGCTGTTCGTAGGTTAAAGTACCCGATTTAAAAACCAACCATTCACTCTTATCGGTATTGTATTTGAGCCCATGAGCCACCGCATAACTTTCATATATTTTAAGAAGCCTTCTCATAGCACCGATAGATGGGCTCAGCAGCACCATATCATCAGCGTAGCTGATGTTGTTCACGCAAACAACGTCAACGTGACAACCGATTTTAGTGCTACTGAGCCCACCTATCAGTTTGTTTATGTATAGGTTAAAAAGACGGGGAGAGCTCAGCCCTCCCTGCCTCACCCCACAATCCAACCCATACATATCAGAATATGAGCCTGACCACTTAACTGTATTCTTTTGACTACTGTACCAATATCTAAACAGTGATATCACATCAGCTGGGACAGTAGTTTCGTGGGTGAGTTTATGCCAGAGCAGGTCATAATTGACCAGGTCGAAAGCATTCGATAAATCCTGGAAACATGCCATTACAGGAGTCTTTCTGTCTGTATATTATTATTATTCCTTTATTTCAGGCAACGCTGGCCCATACAAATACAATACACAACAAAACATTAAAATAAACTAATACATATTAAATATAAACTAAGACACACGAAGTGACGGCGTCGTGTCTGCTTAAGGCATAAAATTGCACTGTCCGTTGATAAGTTTGGTCTAAACCCAAACTGTCCATCCTCGAGAACAATATGCTTAGCTAGAATTTTATCAAGCAGACTATCCAACACCTTAGCACAAACAGTGGCAAGGGATATCGGCCTATAGTTGGAGATATCGGAGGCGTCACCAGTCTTATTCTTTATTACCGGCACAACGATCGTATTGCTAAGTTCTACAGGTACGTAACTATGACTCAGACATAGGTTAAAAATCATAGCAAGTACTTACACGCGGTAAGTGTACCCCAGCGTTTTTAAGATGTTCGACGCTGAGGCCGTCATGACCGGGGGACTTTCCCCTCACCATGTTCTGGATACATCTCGCGACTTCTTTAGCGGAGAATTGAATAAAAATGTTTTTAATGAACTAGCATTTTATTTAAATTCAGCATATCAGTTTATAACACTTGTTTTTTCGAGATTCCCGTGGCTCACATTAATGCGACTAATGCCATAGTAAATCTATATTCATTACACACTGCTATATTTCGTTTGTGTCCGCTATGGGTATGATTTCCATACTAAGGTGCCCAATGACCTTTAAGACATAAAGTAAAGAATGTCGCAATTCCATTCAAGGACAATATTGGATTGTACTGATCTGACAAATAAACGAATTATTATTATTAATTCGGCAAAAAACAAAAATGAAAGATGCACTCGCAACAGCCAAGAAGTAAAAGGTGGAAATGAGCAGGCCATGTCGCGCGATATACTGACAACAGATGAACAATATTAACTACAAAATGTATAGGGCCAGTTTCCGGCATGCGTTTTCCCTTTCCGTTGTTCAACTGGCGACACCGGGCTCGCGAAATCCACACGCTTTTGTTTTACTACGGAATTCTACGAGCCCGTGTTCAATTCGCGTCAACTGAGCACGCCTCTGTGATCAAGTGGGGCTGAAGAAGGTTTAACTAAATCGTGTGCAGTTGAACTGAACACTTTTTTGACTTGACTCTTAGATTGTTTGAGTCTTCAAAAGTGTGTTGAATCAGCGACGGTATTAGTCTATACAAGATGTTGATTTGCATCCTAGTCAAATTCAAGGAAGTAATGATAATGATTCTCGACCCAAATCAACAATAAAATGGGTAGGTTTTTTTTTCTTATTTACGGAAATCGGTAAGTGTGAGCCAGCCGTATTTAAAAGCGGCCCGTCTGTTACTAGCCCTATAACCGCGCTTTCACACACAAACAAACGCAAACAACACATACGCAAACGATCATTCAATAAATTCGTAGGTAATCAATTCCACCCCAACCAATCACAGTGCAGGTACTCTCCCGCGCAAGCTCCTAGCCCCCCCGCCCCCGGAACTACCAGTGTGTTTTATGTCGCCGAAGCGCGCGTGCGGTGTGCGATTTCCGCTCTCGGACGTAGGTACAAAGTGCAAGATGACGGACAATTATTCAAATGTTGAGTTGGTAGAGATGGTCCGCCTGTATGCCATCAGTGGAGAGAGCCTACGTGGAGCCATCCGGATGTTCACGAAAATATCTACCGATCGGGAACCCCATCACAGAGCGTCATGGTGGCTTTCGACACCTAAAGGAAAACCAGCTACGTTGTGCTCGATTGTGCGAAAAGTGTAATGTGATGGTGGCAACTTTGAACAATACATCCGGGTAATTTATTTATTTGTACATTTTTTAAATAGCTGTTAGCTTAATCAATTTTATTAGTGTAAATAAGTTGATTTCAAATTTTTAACTACGTCAAAAATACTTAAGAGTCGAAAGTATAACCACGTACTTACACTTAACTAACACGTCTTCCCATTCCCGTCAAACGTAGAAAACATTTTTAGACTTAGTAGATCGGTACACCAACTAAGGTAGGTATTATTGTAGTAAAGAAAATTTCAAATCAACCAATTTAATCCACAAATAAAACAAACTTTAGGTTGAAGGATAAAGTAAAACTAACATTTTATTAATCATCTGAGACTAGGTCAGTGAACTTTTCTTTGGCGCACTAGTATTACTGTCTTTAGTAAGATTTCCGTAATCCAATGATGCTCAAAACTGAGTTAATTATCAAGCGAAATTTATGACAATAATGTAGGTGATTTTCGAAATAAAATTAGGTAAAATTATGTAGCGGTCAATGCCCGCGCACGCGCTAGCACTTCGTAGGTAAGACGTCGACACTCACGCACTCAGCTGCATTGTCGCTGTGTGCGTAGTCGGGTGATTCTGTTTTCTTAGTATTGAATTAAGGGTTTAATTCTGAAATACTGTTAAATTTCAACAACAAATAAAAGCAGCGCTTCAGATTCAGATTCAGATTCAGATAAATTTATTTGCTCGAACATGTGTGTACATACAATTAAAAACAAATGCATGAAAGGTGATAAAAGTACATGGAGTTGTGCTAACATGTTTACCATATTGTCATGGTGTGCAAATATTAAATGTACAAGTTTAGAAAAAATAAAAAATATATCATTCAGTGGTAATAATGAAAAAATTCTGACATAATAAATAAATTGATTCATCACATAATTAATTCATATGGAAATAAATAGTTATGTACATAAAAATGTAAAAAGTAATATCACAAAATTAATAATAATAAAAAAGAAACATTTTAGCCAAATACCATAATCAAAATCATTATTACATTACATTAAATTAAAATAATATAAAATAAAAATAAAAGAACATGTCCATTTAAAATGATTCCATTAAAAAATCATTAACATCATAATATGCTTTTCTAGCCAAAAACGATTTTACATTCTTTTTAAATTGTTCCACACTTAGCTCTTTCCAGTTATTTGGAAGCTTATTGTAAATAATGGGAGCCATACAAAAAACACTCTTGCGCATAAGTGCAGTCCGAGACCTATGTTGACAAAGTTGACTGTTATCCCGTCTATTTCTAGTCTGCCATGCGGGAAAATAGGTTAGGATTTGTTTTAACAAATAACGCGATTTCTAAAATGTAAATTGATGGTAAAGTTAAGATGTTGTGGCTTATAAAAAACGGCTTGCAGCTTTCCGTCATTTTTAATTTAAATATGGATCTAAGGCATTTCTTTTGGGCTTTAAATGCGGTATCTCTGTCCGTAGAGAGTCCCCAAAAAATAATGCCGTATCTGATAATGGGCTCTGCTATTCCGTAATAGGCGGTTAATAGGGCATTAGTATTTAGAATCCGCGATAATTTATATAGTGCGAATGCACTGTTACTTAGTTTTTTGGTAGTGACCTCTATGTGAGCCTTCCAATTTAAATTTCGATCTATGGTTAATCCTAAAAATTTTGTGGAATTGACTGCTTCAATTACATTACTATTATATTTAATTTTTAAAATTGGATATTTTAATTGCCTTTGACTAAAATGCATTATTACAGTTTTACTTAAGTTTACTTTAAGGTTATTATTTTCTAACCATGAAATAGCTTTGTTTAATGTATTATTTATATCATCTTCATACATATGCCTATTATCACAAGGAATGGTTATCGTGCTGTCATCTGCAAAAAGTGTCATACTGTGATCTATACATTTAGGAAAATCGTTGATGTAAAGGGTAAAAAGTGGTGGTCCTAATACGCTTCCTTGTGGTACGCCATAGTTGACTTTACGCTCCCTAGATGTAAAAATTACTTCACGTTTAGTGTTTGCATTAATCGTCGCAATTTCCGTTGTTTGCTTCCTGTCTTGTAGATATGATTCTAAGAGCTTCTGAACATTTCCTCGAACACCATACGCTTCGAGCTTTTTTAATAAAACATTATGCTGAACATAATCGAAAGCCTGCGTCATGTCGCAGTATATTGCACAGATGGGTGTATTTTTATCCATATTTATCATGATTTTGTGCAGAAAGTTAAAAACCGCCATATTTATTGATTTACTTTTTCTAAAACCGTATTGCTCATCACAAAGTATATCACTTTTATCCAAATATGTGCTTAGTTCTCGGGAAATATATTTTTCAAATATTTTTGAGAAAATGGATATTAATGATATTGGTCTGTAATTTTGCATCAGGTCTTTCTCTTGCTTCTTATGTAATGGCTTTACTATAGATTTTTTTAAAGCATTAGGAAACATTCCTTCACAAATACACAAGTTCATAATATGACACAGTGGGCGACATACTATGTCTCTGCACTAACAAATCTCTGCACTAACCCCATCACAACCTACACTCTTCGTGTTTCTGAGGGCTAAAATAATACTATATATATCTGTAGGTAAGCTGGGAGCCATAAACATCGAATCCTTTCTATTCAGGATATGGTTAGTGACAGTTGCTCCAGCGGCAATTGGTTTTATTTTGTCAATAAAATAATCATTAAACAGGTTTGCAATGTTTTTTGGGTCTGAAATAATTGTATTGTTTATACGAATTTTATTAATGTTATTCTTAGGAGTATTTAATTTATTGTCATTAATAATTTGCCATGTCGTTTTAGATTTATTCCGAGACGTTTGTATTTTATAAGTATTCTGTGCTTTTTTCGTTAAATATATGACCTTTTTAAACGTATTACAATAATTCTTAAAATACAATAATGCTTATTAGTTATTGTCCACTATCGTACTTTCAATTGATTATTTATGTCTTTCATAACAACCTCCTGATATTTGACGAGGATGCAAAAGAACACCTCGTATTAGTAGGTTGTGTTATTAACTCAATATGATTTCAATGAAACATTACAATAAAATTAATGAAACATTTATTATCAGCACAATAATAACAAAACAAAAACACCGACAAAAAAACTATTTTGCGGAACGTTCGTTTTGGTCTATGTTCATAGCGATATTGTGTGCACGTTTCTTCTTAAGGTGAATGCTCCAGGGTAGCCCGCGAAATTCAAATATTTTTATGTTTTTTGCAATTTGCCGGTCAGTGAACTTAGAGGGCAATATAGCCCTCTAAGTTCATGTAGTTCGAAAGAATGAATATTTCAGAAATAATCATTCTTTCGAACTACATGAACTTATAGGGCTATATTGATGATTAAAATGGTTATAATTCTTTAGATAAATACGCGTTACGGTCGCAGATCGCATTTGGTCCACATACAGCTTCACACTGACCGGCAAATTGCAAAAAACATAAAAATATTTGAATTTCGCGGGCTACCCTGGAGCATCCACCTTAACAGGACGGCCGGACTGTATTCTACCACTGCTGGGTAATTGTTTTTGATGCCGTCTCGAAATAGATGTAGGTTGAACCTTTATTTTTCTTGAACGTCGTATTTTTTTATGATGCATGTATGAAACAATAGAAGAAGGAAGGAGTCGAGGTAGTTCAGATGAATATTTTTTCAGTATTTGTGTGTTTACTGGATTTGGTTCTTCTTTAAGTAAGTACTTTGATTATTCTAATAAACTCAGACTCAATTGCGTCTACAGTAATCATAAAATTTTCTAGAACTGGAGGCTCAGTGGAAATATTATTTTCTGTGTTAGCAGATTCATTAATCCTTATCGGCAACGTAAACTGTTGCATCTCAACGTCATTTGAATCCAGGGTTATATTTTGGAAGAAATGGGGGTTATATTCGACTCCCAATGCCAATTTGGCCAAATTTTGGCGGCAATCTTCAGTCAAATTTAACGATGTAGTAACCGTTATGCCAAACTTTAGTTCCACAGCACTTACATGTTTGCAGTAGCGTCTACCTTTCCCTGATAAAAAGTCACACGTTCCCATTTCAGAATCGACTACATACACGTCTGTTTTTTCTTTTATTAAGTAAGACGTGTCATCAAGTGGTGACATTTGAGTTATCGACTTACTTTTCTGACAATATTTTTCGTAGCTCACTGTTAACCGGACGGGATGCCAATGGAACCTATTTGTTCCAATTTTATCTCATACCGTTGAGATGCCAGTGGAACACATTGGCTCCAAACGACCCAACTGATTTAAAACTTTAATTTTTTCAAAGTTACGGTTTATTTTCGTTTCGGAATGGTTGAACTCTACAACTTATAATATTTTACAACCATAGACACACACAGAAAAAAAAAAAAAACGAGGAAACATAAAAAAAGTGTAGTGTCAAAATCAGCAAACGAACGATCGTCACGCGTGTGCTATTTTGTGTTTTTTTTTGAAGTTTTAACGGGAATTCCTTCGGTAAGTGGATGAATATTCATTTATCAGTGTTTATTACAACTCTGTAAATAGTTTTTTGCATGAAATAATATCACGAAACTTGTTTTTTTGAGCCAACAAAATTTTCATAGTTCCGAGTTCGTCAAAGTCGCCATTGTAATTGTATGATTTTTGGCAATTATGGAGTGAATTTCACCTCCGCAATGGTCGAAAATACGTAAAATCTATTGACAATACATATTTTCACGCATTCGAGGCATATTTCAATGAGTTATTCAAATCATGAAGAAAATTTTATTGTTTAGGTAACGAATTCGTATTTGAATCACGAACTGTCAAACGTCACAATAGACATTAGGCGTGACTAGGCCGAGGGTCATGTCGATAAAAGTTATCGATAACATCGATTGTTTTTGTAAAATTGTTCGAATATATAAAATGAAGTTTTCTTTTCTTGGTATTGTATAAAGTTTTATTTCTGTGGTGTAGGTTGAATTTAGTAGTTTTTTTTTTGTCGTATTTTATAAGTTCTGGTTTTTATTGTACATTTTGTGAATACTATTCTGTTAGATCTTCAATATGAGTCGCCAATGGCTGGTTGGACAGGAGGACGTCCCGGAGGATTTCGCCGAGATCCTCCGGGAAGGCTCTGAAGAAGAAGAGGAGGACGAAGAGGACGAGGTCGAATACCTCGACCTCGGTCAGATCATGGACGAGGAGCCCGAGGAGCAGGAGCCGGCCGACCTTTACGATCCAGAACCAGAATACCTGGATGAAGAATTTTTGGAGTCGGATCGTGAGGTAAATACTTATACTTTTCTATCATAAAAAAATTACTCAACTTGAAAAGGACATAGTATCTATTGGCATACTAGATGAATAGTATATATTTTGTCAGTTGTAATATATTATGTTTTGTGTTCTTCTAGCAACCTGAATGGATGGATTTCATTCGTTGAAAAAGATAAGTTATACTTATGTGGTTCAATTTGGTGTAGGTGTTGCAAGTTTTTTTTGTGTTTTTGGTTATATGTGGTTCAATTTGGAGTAGGTATAGCAAGTGTTTATGCCTGCATGTTTTCTATTGGGAAGGATGATGGTTTGGTATCGCATGTAACAATCTGATGTTGTTATGTTTGTGTGAGGGGTCAGGTATAATAGTATTCATAATGCTATTTATTTGATTTTTTTCAGGATTTTGGGCCGCCACCAACGATCCTCGGGCTCTACACCCAAGAGGAAAATTTAATATGGGACTCGCGTACGCAG
The DNA here is from genome assembly GCA_950371165.1 of Lacanobia oleracea. Classification (NCBI taxonomy): domain Eukaryota; kingdom Metazoa; phylum Arthropoda; class Insecta; order Lepidoptera; family Noctuidae; genus Lacanobia; species Lacanobia oleracea. Next base: position 98,945 of record OX493395.1, on the reverse strand, counting down.
CCGTAAGTAAATAATTATGTTTTCGAAAAAACTATTGATTTTTTAGTTCTAATATCTGTAATAACGAAAACTTTTTATTTGGTAGATCAAGCCCTCTGCGAAGCCCCCTGCAAAGCCCCCTGCGAAGCCCCCTTCGCGCTCCGCTCTCGGCTTCGCCTGCCGCCGGAATTCGCCCAGAGTAATAAAACTATTTTCATCTATGTACTTTTACCTTTGTTCGTGATTTAGATGAATGTAGATTTATGATATTACTGTTTATTTTTCTTAGGCATGTCGTCGTAATCCTGGAGGAGGGCGACCTTCGTCCAGCTCAAAGTGACGACGATTACCGACCATTTTGAGTATTTTCTATCTCCAGCTTGACAGACTTCACTTGACAGACTACAGAGTTTTTTTGTCCCTTGTCCGTTCTTCTTCTCCTTTGCGAATGAACAACTAGAGTCACTATTTATATTATTATTTTTTAACTGTAAATTTGACATTCAAAAGTACCTTTTATCGGTTTGACATACAAGACTGACACAAGAGTATACCTTTTATTATTTCCACAAAGTCTAACTAACAGACAGACCGACAAACTGTAGAGACACTCCTTTTCTCGGTCATACCATCCTGTCTGTCTAAACGCCGAGTATGTATGGATTTTGTGCGTGTGCACTGGGGCTCGGGTATGTTTTTTTTTGTGTACATTATTTTTATATATAGAAGCAACAATAAACATGTAACTAGGATTTTTGTAATACATAAACGGATTCAAACGAGTCTCCGTGGAGTTTCTCCTCCTTTGCTTTACATTGTATTTACATACAGCAGGAACAATGATATTGTAACCAGGATTTTTGTAATACATAAACGGAATTCTCCTCCTTTGTAATTTATTGTATTTACATATAAAAGTAACAATGATACTGTAACCAGGACGTTTGTAATACATAAAAGGATGCAAAAGAGTTTTCGTGGAGTTTTTTGCCCGTGTTCCTCCAAATTTTCTTTGACTTCGGGCCGCGGTAACTCTTTCGAACAATTCCATATCCCTAGGATTGACTGACCTTGACAACTCAAAAGTACCTGAACATGGTTTATTTGAAATAAAAATATTGCATCTATTTTTGCTGTATTTATAAATTTTATTATCATACCTATACAAATTTAGTAATACAATACAATATACAACAACTACAACAATACAATACAACACACAACATCAACAACAATACAACACGCCACACAACACACGACATACAATTATTATACAAATAGGAATACCCAACGCGAGCGAGTTTCCGCAGTTCCTCGCCGATGCGCGTATTTTATAAATAAATAAATAAACATTATTATTATTGTTACCTTATTTACTTATATGCACAAAAAGTAAAAAAGTATGCCAATCTGAACTGTTTTTTATTTTCCTTACTGAAGTCAGTCAAACATATCGATATTGTAGTGGTGTGTTCCCCACCCTACGTAATGTTTGAATCCCATACATTTTTATGACCACTTCAGAAGTCAATATTTCTTATTTTTTCTATGAAAGAAATGGTAAGTATGCTTAGAAATCGATAAATTACTTTGTTCTTATTCATTTTCAACTAATATTCAAATTCAAAAACCTAAATTATCGGGTGACCGAGGCCTACAAAAAAAGGTGCCCGATTTGTTCCCTTGCCTAGGTTATTTTGATATTTTACAATAACCGTGGCATATTGTAACGATTTATAGCTTATTACGATTCGATGAATGTGTAAGTAGTATTCTAGAAACATTTTTTATTAGAATCTGATTGTAATATCTCTGATGATCGTTTTCAAAATAGTGCTTTGAACTATGCAAATTCATGAAAACGGCACCGCGCACTGTGATGTTTGAGTTTGAATATTGCAGAAATCAGTAAGAGATCTCCTAAAAAAACATTGTAATTAGATTACTTGTCTTTTTATGAGCTAGTTCCCAAAATTTCTTGTAAAAATATCCAATAGTTTTGTTAGAAATCAACATAATACAGAAACATAACTGCTATTGGCAAGTTCTCTTATTTCAATAGGCATATTTATTTCTTGAACTCTTATTTCAACATTGTTTACATTGTATATCATACCGGCATCATTCAACAACCTATAACCGTTTCAAGTGTGTGTATAGGTGGTATAGAAGTGGAGATATCAAGGTTTTTTGTGAGCGGGTCATATTACGCTTGCGATAAGCGGGCGCCCGCGATACGCAACGGAGTTTGACGTAAACATTGAGTGAGCGTCGAGAGGTTAACTTTCGCTCTCTCCCATTAGCAAATTGCAACAATCTTTTTTTTGTGGTAATTTTCAAACGTGTCAGTGATAAAATCCAGCAGGGCACACATATTGAGAACTTTACATCTTTGCAATATAATATCTTTGAAAATTCTTATAGACGCCTCGCAAAAGTTGTTTGTGTTATGTCCTCTATTGATAATGTCATGCCTATAAGACAAACACCATTCTTGTCGTCGGGCCCACATATTAGTTAAATAATTGTGCAATTTACAATTTGTCACGACTTTTACATCCTCATTCAATATGGACATATTTAATTCGGCCTCTGCTAGTATTTGAATACATAACTTTGCGGAACAGTTTCATTATGTATTGCTTGTCATCTTTATTAACATTATGCTCTGTTTGCCAAAGCCAACGCCATATTGCTTGATTAACGTGAAATATGCAAAGCAATAGCCGGGTGTTAGGTAAAACTGACTTCAACGCATTTCTTTCAGCTCTACTGTCATTGGTCATGGCTACACTTGGCTGAAATAATTTGTTATATTTATTTTCCAGGAACTCTTTAAGAGTTTTGAACGCTAAAGTGTATTGTTCTTTTGTCTGATTAGCGTGTAAAATTATTGCAACAGGCAACGCACCAATATTGGAAGCTGCAAAAATAAATGTTACACATGTGTTTGATTGATCACATGATCCGCTGGTATCTATAAAAACAATTTCATCGGCTAGTCCATTAGCAAAAACTCGCTGCATTATTGGTGTAATAATTACACAAATAGTAGGATCCTCCAGTTTGATCAAGTCTATACCCAACTTCCCTAACTCATCTTGTTTCCTTTTCAAAATTTGTAATACAGTGTTAATTTCTATTTCCATAATTTTGTTTACGCCATTGTTCGTAAAGATACACAACTTGACGGTCTAGAGGGTTATGCTGAGTGTTTGCTAAGATTTTGTAGGCATAGCTTTCATAAATACTTATAATATTTAATTCATGGTACATCTTGGCGGCCGCGGCAGTCATACCTCTATCGAAATATATGATATAAATATTTGTTTAGTTAGTATCGTTCGAATATCGGAGCAAAGATAAAGATTGAGCTAAGTACATTTACTCTGTGGGAATGACTGAAATGGATGTCAACTAAAACATAATATCCTTTTCTCAGCAGGGCTGAACTTCTCAGAGTAGGTACTTTGTGTAGTTTTCAAAAAAAATATATTAAGAGACGACTTGCAATTAAAGTTTCTGTTAACACCTTGCGTTTTATTTGCCTAACTTGTATCAATTTATTTCTTTCCGAAAGATGGCATACAAACAATTTTCTGAATTCATAACGTATGGGTTCTGCAAACCGTCTTTTCATAACCCAGTTAGAATTTGTTTGTTTTGAAAAACATTCCACAAATCTAGCACATTTTTCGTCGTATTCTCCGTCATAATGTAATAAGCACTGAACTTTACACTTATAACTGTCACTCGACTGTCCGTCATAGTTGAGTATTTCAAAGTCTTTGGTAATATCACTGAAAACCCTTTTAAACTCTTCCATTAAGCACTATGTAAACAAAAACATAACCTCAAACGCACAGTAACAAACAAAAAATAACAAATTGCAATGAGAAGCGCGCGAATCCAACTTCGGGCGCTCCCGCCTGCTTCGGCCCGCACGATTCATTCCGAACATTTACGATCGTGCTAAATCAGTACCTACGGATTTGTTTCGAATAGACAGGTTAAAAAACCGTGTTCAATTCAATTGCACACTATTTTGTAAAACTTCCTTTTAACGTTGCTTGATCGCATAAGAGTGCTCAGTTGACGCTAATTGAACACGGGCTCGTAGAATTCCGTAGTAAAAAAAAGGCGTGTGGATTTCGCGAGCCCGGTGTCGCCAGTTGAACACGGAAAGGGAAATACGCTTCCGGCATAAGAAGATTTGGACGTCTAAGGTAGCAGGAAGAGACTGGATGTATAAAACTAAATATAGGAAATCATGGAACAAACTGGAGGAGGCCTTTACTCAAATTAAGATCCATACCGCTGAAAACACCAATAACTACCTTTAATAATTTGAAATAAATAGTAAATTAAACCAAACTAACAATACTAACCACCTTTGAAATGTAAATAAAAAGGCTTTCTTGTTATTTATTTTTTTATTTATGAGGGAAAATATTTGTAAGATTACAAACAAAAACATCTCTAATTAAATCTTAATGCAGTTCACAGAATACATCTACTTACAAAGTTTCAACAGTATAGTTCTTATGGTTTCGGAAAAAAGTGGCCATGACATACAGACAGACAGACATGCCGAATCCATAAGGGTTCTGTTTTCTTGTTTTAAAAAATCAACCTCATATGGTATTATTTGCTGACGATACGTCCTTAATTTTTAAGATAGATAGACGTTCCATAAATCTTGACGACGTAAATAACGCCCTACAGCAGGTCCAAAATTGGTTTACTGCTAATAATTTAGTATTAAATGGGAAAAAAACTAAATGCATCAGATTTGCCTTACCGAACGTTAAAAGAAATGATTGCGACATAGTATTGAACAAGGAGAAACTTGAATTCGTCGAAAACACGGTTTTCCTGGGGATTACGCTTGACTCAAGGCTACAATGGGGTCCTCATTTAACATCTCTTGCGGGACGGCTAAGTTCAGCAGCATACGCTGTCAGAAAAATCCGTCAATTTACCGATATAGATACCGCGAGGCTGGTCTATATTAGTTACTTTCATAGTATCATGTCTTACGGTATCTTATTATGGGGACGTGCTGCAGACATCGAGTCTATATTTATCCTGCAGAAAAGAGCCATCAGAGCCATTTACAATCTCCGTCGGCGTGATTCCCTAAGAGAACTGTTTAAGGATATCAACATCATGACGGTACCTTGTCAATACATTTACGAAAATATTATGTATGTTCGGAAAAATCTTCATCTCTTTAGCAAGATTAGTGACAGGCATAATTTTAATACTAGAAATAGGAACAAATTAGATCAACCCCGATTCAGATTGGCCAAAGTACACACTTCTTTTATGGGGTACTGTATTAAATTTTATAATAAAATACCAGTTGATATTCTCGAACTGAATGAGAGAAAATTTAAAGGATGCATAAAACGCACACTATGTAGACAAGCGTATTATAAACTGGAAGATTATATCCTCGATAAAAACGCTTGGCTAAATGCTGGTCCTGCTCCACAGTCACAGCTGCTTAGGTCCACTTTTTAGGTTTTTATGTTTTTGTATTTGGAAGAGATGCTCGCTCCTTTTAGAGGTTCTTACATTATTTCGTTTATTTATTCTTATATATATCGGCGCAAATACGTTATTTGAAGGATTTTATCAAGATGTTGGAATCTGTAAAGATGCAGTTACATCGATGAACAAATAGATTAAGAGTTGATTATGAAATAATCAACTTAAAAACACAAATTACATTGTGGGTAGTCAATTTGTTATAATCGCATAGTTTAAGTTATTTTTATTTACTTCTAAATTGTTAATTGCATGGTTAATTAATGTTAAAAATCAAATTCGTTTTTAAACAGTTCCAGAAGATTGTTACAAACATAATTTATTTACATAGTTTAATTCCTAACCTAAAACTTGAACACGTGCGGAGCGCACGTGGTCGGAGTGTATAAATACGGGCAACAGCCCCAGACCGGCTCAGTCGCACACGAACCATCGGACGGAACACATCTCTGTGAGTCATTGTACTTGTACTGATTGTTACGTCACTTAATAAAAGTTGTTCCAAGTATTCCGACTTTTCATTTGAAGAAAATGGAAAATAATCAAGAATGTGACGTCAGCAATGCTGACGTCACTCTTTTAAAAAACAACCATGACGCCGTCCACCCGTCATCAGAAGTGGGATCCGAAGAAATTCCTGCTTCTACTTCATCAGCAAATCCATCACCACCACAGCCAGCAGCAGCTGTAGCAATGAACAGTATGCAACAAATGCAGACGCTGATGAATTTACCCATGCCTTACACACCCATGGGGGGTGTACCTCCAGAGTTTCTCATGCACATGATGCAGATGATGCAACAAATGTCTGAGCGCCTTTGCAAGCCCGCTGAAGTACGGGTCAAGATCAACGATATCTACTTACCATCCTTTGACCCTGATACCAATGTTGGGGTGCGGGAGTGGTGCCAACACCTTGATAAAGCCATTGAGACATACAAGTTAAGTGACTTCGATGTACGCATGAAAGTCGGTGGTCTCTTGAAGGGACGAGCCAAATTGTGGGTGGATGATTGGATGGTCACCACATCCTCCTGGGAAGAACTTCGCCATAAACTCATAACTACATTTGAGCCAGAAAACAGATATTCACGAGACGTTCTTCGTTTCCGTGAACACGTTTACGACTCGTCAAAAGATCTTGCAGAATATTTGTCACGTGCCTGGGTGTTGTGGAAAAGACTCACCAAGGATAAGCTTGGCAATGAAGATGCCGTTGAAGCTGTCATTGGGTGTATTAATGACGAGCGCCTAAGAATAGAACTGTTAAATGCTAGGGCAACTACAGTTCCTGAACTCATTTCAGTTGCCTCTTCGATACGAGCAAAGCGTTCACATCCAAGTTCAAATTCTCCGGTGCCAAACAAACGAGCACGATTTTCAGAAGGCACCCAATCATCTTCATCCTGTCGTTTCTGCAAAAGAAGCAACCATAACTCGAATGATTGTCGATTCAAGCCCAAATCTTCGGATACCAATGCCAATTCTGAACCACCAAACAAGGATACGAAGCCAACAAACACGCCCACCTGTACATTCTGCAAAAAAGTGGGTCACACTTATGAAGTGTGTTTAAGAGGGAACGTTCGTTAGCATCAAACGTGAACTGTATAGGAAAACAGAAGGCACCCAATCATCTTCATCCTGTCGTTTCTGCAAAAGAAGCAACCATAACTCGAATGATTGTCGATTCAAGCCCAAATCTTCGGATACCAATGCCAATTCTGAACCACCAAACAAGGATACGAAGCCAACAAACACGCCCACCTGTACATTCTGCAAAAAAGTGGGTCACACTTATGAAGTGTGCTTTAAGAGGGAACGTTCGTTAGCATCAAACGTGAACTGTATAGGAAAACAGAAGCTAGCACCGATAAACATAAAAATAGGCTTGCAGTCAATACAAGCCGTGTTTGACAGCGGAGCAGAATGTTCAATCATGAAAGAGACCATTGCAGAAGCATTACCGGGACAAAGGACTCAAACGGTAAACTACTTGAGAGGAATTGGCCGGTTTCCAGTATTGTCTCTAACAACGCTGTCTACTATATGTGTCATTGATGACATTAGTGTTGAATTACAATTCTATATTCTGCCAGACTACGAAATGTCTACAGACATACTAGTTGGGATGAATTTAATCAACAACACGAATTTAAGCATGATAGTCACATCGACTGGAACTAAACTCATTCGGCAACAATCAATCAACCAGTTGAACCCTAAGAACCCGATCTTTGACAAACTGGATTGTGATCTCACCAATAGTGATGAGTTGGCTCAATTACAGTCACTTTTGAACAAATATGAGCATTTGTTTATTCGTGGCTTCCCAACAACTCGAGTCAACACCGGCAAATTAGAAATTCGACTCAAGAATCCTGAAAAGTACGTGGAAAGAAGACCATATCGTCTGAGTCCAATTGAACGAGAGAAAGTCCGTGAAATTATTAAGGAGCTACTGGATCATAAGATTATTCGTGAAAGCAAGTCACCATTCTCAAGCCCTATAATTCTGGTCAAAAAGAAGAATGGCGATGATCGTCTATGTGTGGATTTTAGAGAACTGAACTCCAACACATTGCGTGATCATTACCCACTACCACTAATTGCCGACCAAATAGATCAGTTGGCCAATGACGAATATTACACCAGCTTGGACATGGCTGCTGGTTTTCACCAGATTCCGATTTCAGAATCCTCAATCGAGAAGACGGCTTTTGTAACTCCTGATGGTTTATACGAATATTTGACCATGCCATTTGGGTTGAGCAATGCCTGTGCAGTTTATCAGAGATGCATCAACAAAGCTCTGTTTTCACTGCTTGGTACCGATGCTCAAGTTTATGTGGATGACGTACTAACCAAATGTGTGGAATTCACGGAAGGAATTTCGAAGATTGAACGCATCCTCATAGCTTTACAGGAAGCTGGATTTTCAATTAACGCTGACAAATGCAGTTTTTTTAAACGCTCAATAGAATATTTGGGTAATGTCGTCTCTAATGGACAGGTACACCCAAGTCCAAAGAAAGTGGAAGCTCTTGTTAAAGCACCAGTACCCAAAACAGCCAAACAAGTGAGGCAGTTTAATGGCTTAGCGGGATATTTCAGAAGATTCATTCCGGACTTCTCACGTATCATGGTGCCATTATATGAGTTAACCAAACAAGGTGCAAAATGGGAATGGAATGATCGACATGAGAAAGCTCGGAATGACGTTATACAGATTCTGACATCTGCTCCCGTACTGACAATATTTCAAGAAGAAGCACCAATACAGTTGTATACCGATGCAAGCAGTCTAGGATTTAGTGCAGTACTCGTACAGACAATTGAAGGACGTCAGCATGCAGTCGCCTTCATGAGTATGAGGACTACTGATGCTGAAAGCCGATATCACTCTTACGAATTGGAGACACTGGCAGTGGTACGCGCTATCAAGCATTTTCGACAATATCTCTATGGCCGCAAGTTTATTGTCATTACCGACTGTAATGCTTTGAAGGCGTCTAAACACAAGAAAGACCTACTTCCAAGAATCCATCGCTGGTGGGCATTTCTACAAAACTATGATTTTGATGTAGAATACCGTAAAGGTGAACGCCTACAGCACGCTGATTTCTTCAGCAGAAACCCAACTGAACATGCAGTCAACATCATGACCAGAGATCTGGACTGGTTGAAAGTTGAACAACGACGAGATCAAACATTACGGCCACTAATGGATACTCTACGGGACAACAATCCAGTAGATGGTTACATATTGGAGGATGATGTTTTGAAGAAAGTTGTACAGGACCAAGTTTTTGGAGAACAAGTCTGTTCAGTGGTATCCAAATCATTCCAGTGGAGTATAATAAACTCCTACCATACAGCACTGAAACACCCTGGTTGGGAAAAGACTTTGCAGAAAATAAAAGAAACCTATTGGTTCGATAAAATGAGTACCACTGTTCGCAATTTTGTAGATAATTGTGTGATATGCAGGACATCTAAGGGAACATCAGGTGCTGTACAAGCACAACTGCATCCAATCCAGAAGCCAAGCGCTGCTTTTCAAGTTATACACATGGATATAACAGGAAAGCTGGGAACTCCAAACGATCAACAATATGTCATCATTACAATTGATGCCTTCACAAAGTACGTACTTTTCTACTATGCTACCAACAAAAATCAGTACAGTACACTGGGTGCCTTAAAACGCCATGTACATCTATTTGGTACACCAGTACAAATTATTGTTGATGGAGGACGAGAATTCCTCGGCGAGTTTAAAAACTATTGTGACCAAGTTGGAATCAATATCCATGCCATAGCACCAGGAGTCAGCCGAGCGAATGGACAAGCTGAACGAATAGTGGCGACACTAAAGAACGCATTAATTATGATAAAAAATTACGAGACCGAGCAATGGCACAGCGTCCTCGATGAACTGCAGTTGGCTTTAAATTGCACTCCGCATCGTGTAACTGGAATAGCTCCACTCACTCTCATCACCCAGCGAAAACATTGCGTGCCTCCAGAACTCCTGAGTCTCGTCAATACTGACAACCAAACTGTGGATATAGAAGCCCTGACTCAACATGCACGCCAAAAAATGGCCCAATCCGCGGAACAAGACAGACACCGGTTTAATCAACGGAAGGCCAAGATTCATCCTTTCCAAAGAGGAGATTACGTACTTATAAAAAACAATCCACGTAATCAAACTTCGTTAGATCTCAAGTTCAGTGAGCCTTATGAGATCTGTCGAGTACTGGAAAACGACCGTTATCTAGTAAAAAGAGTCGTCAGTAGAGGACGACCACGAAAGGTTGCACACGATCAGCTTCGGCGTGCTCCAAAACCAGGTGATCAGGCAACCGTATCGGCGGTTGAGGATGAAGAAAACGAACAACCTACAATGCCAGCTGGGACAACACAGCCAGTGCCTTCCACCTCACGAACCGAGGTGGTAGAGCAGCAAACACAAAACTGAAATGCCCACGAAAAATTGTGAGTAACAAAGTGCTTCTATAAAGAAATAATGACTCCTTTTCCCTTTACCATTTAGTACCTCTGTGCATTGCACAGCATCGACCCTGTTCACCTTCCCAATAGAGCCTCTGTGTACCACGGCGAACAGGACCGCCCAGAGCACAGCATCAAAATTATCTTCCCATTTCAACGAGGCAATCTCCGAGAAACAAAATATGTGTAGACGTGATGGATGGTCGAAACACATAATAAAAAACACAACAAAAATCAACACATAAATACCTAAACTTAAACCAATAACCATGTAAGTTATCCAACCTAAGTAAAAAGTTGGGCATTTACAAAATATCCCCATCAATAGCATATCTGGTCACAGATACCAAACTCAAAAAACAAAAATAAATCTCATTGCTTCAGATAATTACAAAACACAGAGCTGGCGCAGAGCACGCGCCGCCTGTCAGAATGGCCGTATCGGCGCAAATACGTTATTTGAAGGATTTTATCAAGATGTTGGAATCTGTAAAGATGCAGTTACATCGATGAACAAATAGATTAAGAGTTGATTATGAAATAATCAACTTAAAAACACAAATTACATTGTGGGTAGTCAATTTGTTATAATCGCATAGTTTAAGTTATTTTTATTTACTTCTAAATTGTTAATTGCATGGTTAATTAATGTTAAAAATCAAATTCGTTTTAAACAGTTCCAGAAGATTGTTACAAACATAATTTATTTACATAGTTTAATTCCTAACCTAAAACTTGAACACGTGCGGAGCGCACGTGGTCGGAGTGTATAAATACGGGCAACAGCCCCAGACCGGCTCAGTCGCACACGAACCATCGGACGGAACACATCTCTGTGAGTCATTGTACTTGTACTGATTGTTACGTCACTTAATAAAAGTTGTTCAAAGTATTCCGACTTTTCATTTGAAGAAAATGGAAAATAATCAAGAATGTGACGTCAGCAATGCTGACGTCACTCTTTTAAAAAACAACCATGACGCCGTCCACCCGTCATATACATACAAATTATATTATTATATTAAATACTTATTTATTATTTTTGATGTAAGAACTTAATCGTTCTCTTTATTAATTTATTTTTCATTATTTGGTCATTGACAACCATAGTTTTGTGTAAAGTAGAAGCATTTTTTTTAAATTTTGTAAATGTGAGTACCATGAAACCATTTACATTTTATGTGAGTAGTTATAGTTTTACTTGTTGGACATGAACGAGCATGGTGGTTGAGAGCATGTCATGCTCACTCAAATGTCTCGCTGATGGCGGCGCGTGGGTTTGATCATTCGGTTCCCTTCGAAATGGTTGAGCTGAAAGGTGCTGATTCACGCGTCATGTTCGTGAACAGGCGCCGTCGGTTGAGACTGGTCATCTCTTAACTGCCATTGGCTTATTTTAATCTTTATATTTAAAATTCTTATAATAAGCCCTTTTTTTTTCCTTTGCATTGTCCTCACATGCAGAAGCAACAAGTATATGTAACTTGGAATTTTGTAAAACAGAACATGATTTAAAAGAGTGTCCGTGGAGTTTCTTGCACGTTCTTCTCCATAGAGATCTACGCTTTGGAACGTGCAAATAGCTTCCATGTTTTTGACTGACCGACCTTGACGTTTCAAAAGTGCCTGTGAATGGTTTATTTGAAATAAAATGCTTTGAATTTGAATTTGAATTTGAATTTGCCATTTGGCTATGGAACCATTGATTTGGTTCACAATATGCACCAATGTTTCTGGGGCCAGTAATATTCATATTTTTTTTTACATTTACAGTACCTATTCAATTTTATTCATCATCATCATATCAGCCGAAAGACGTCCACAGCTGGACATAGGCCTCCCCGAAGCATCGCCACAATGACCGGTCCTGCGCGTCTCGCATCCATCGGCTAACCACAACTTTCACCAGGTCATCGGTCCACCTTGTGAGAGGCCTTACAACGTTGCGTCTTCTGGTACGCTGTAGCCACTCCAAAACTTTCCAGTCCCATTGACCAGCTGTTCTGCGAGTAATGTGCCCTGCCCACTATCACTTTAATTAGGCCGATTTTTTATTTAAATAACAACACCAAATTAAGTATGTTAACACCAGCAGCCATTTTGAACTGTCAGTTTTGATCTGTCTTCAGTGGACACTTGAGTTCGACCGGTAACAGACGTTTTTCAGAGATTTCCCTTCACATTGACCGAAGTATTTCACGTTTATAAAATGATTATGTTATGTTAGTGTTGAAGCAAAAATAGTTTCACATGGCAAAATTAATTCTGGTTTTCGGTAAACAAGAGCTATTTAATTATCAAACAATATTTTTAGTATATGATTAAATAACTGAGAGAAGCTGTCGTACCGTTACGTCCAGACCATTACCAAATGACTGGTAACGTATGAGCCGGACTAAGTGAGCTATTTTCAAAGATAGGTAGCAGTTTAAAAAAAAATGCCCATTCCTGATTCGACAGTGCCGGATTAACCCATAAATAAATTAAGCAATTGCTTAGGGCATCATGTCTGGGTTTCTATTTACCACCATAAACAAATAAACAACAGGAATTAGAGATTATTATTTCGCAAACTATTTTAATTTCTAGTTTGAACCCCAGGAGTGACATAAAAAAATATTTGTTTGCGTAACATGTGCATGTTCGGGCCACAGAAGTCCATATATGTACCAAATTTTAACAGAATCGGTCCAGTAGATCCGGAGGAAACTGGCTGTGACTGACGGACAGACAGACAGACATCCGAGTGATCCTATAAGGGTTCCATTTTTTGTTCCGAACCCTAAAAATAAGTCTATTGTAATAGAAACCCGGGTCAGTGGGTCGTCTTAGGGGCGGAGCTCCTATGATGGTTCTCTGGTCGTATTTGCTGCTTGACATTTTTCCAGAAAGAAATCATAAAAATCTGGAAGAAAATTACAAAAAAAAAGGATAAAAAATCTTCACAGAGAGAGCCACAACAACCTTCACAGATAAAAAGGTGTTGAGTATGTAACATCATGTTTGAACTCTCTTAACACGACACATCTCTGGGCGCCTTGTGTCAGGCAAGCCATGCTAGTTTGCGGCAGGCGGAAGGCGACTCACCCGGCAGTCCCAGCTGCCCGCCGCGAGGAAGGTCTGCGGGAGCGAGGGCGGCGAGAACTCCAGCGCCGACACAGTGTCGTCGGGGGGCGAAGTCACCTCAAGGTCCTTGTTCGGGTTGCTGGGCGCGCCGGCCAACTGGTTAAACATCTTCACTACCACCACTAACTACCACAAACGAAGCCAAATTAGTCTGCTGTTGAATGAAATACACTTCCACAATAATCCGTTTATAGATTTGTTTATTGGCGATTGGCGCGGTACGAAGAAACCTTGTTTTGTTGACTTTTGAATTTAAAGGTTAGGTTTGGCCATGGCCACAGATAACTACTACCACAGACTACATATTTACCTATGATATTTAGTGATACCATAGACGTATATCTATGAGTGAAGAGTGAAACAGTGATATGCATCCATTCTCTAAATCTATGATATGCATAGATATGGAATCCCATATCTATGATCTAGGTCATTCTATATCCATTCTATAGCTATGGTGATACGTACTTAATTAAGTTTTGAATTTTTGAATAATCTCCTGATTTCATCCGTCATAATGTCGACATCGCCTTGAACAAGACGTGTCGAATTATATCGGGTTACCTGAATGAATGCTCCAGTGAATGCTCCAGGGTAGCCCGCGAAATTCAAATATTTTTATGTTTTTTGCAATTTGCCGGTCAGTGTGAAGCTGTATGTGGACCAAATACGATCCGCGACCGTAACGCGTATTTATCTAAAGAATTATAACCATTTTAATCATCAATATAGCCCTCTAAGTTCATGTAGCTAATATTTGAATTTCGCGGGCTACCCTGGAGCATCCACCTTAAACCAACTCCGCTCTTAGAACGTAGGGATGTCGCAAGCGCGCTTGTAAAAAGGTCCAAGAATCCGTTATATCCTCAGACTTCTTCAAAAAGGAGGAGGTTCTATGTTCGGCTGTATTTTTTTTTTATGCATGTTCATCGATTTCTCTGCCTATTCTGGACCGATTTCAAACATTATTTTTTTATTCTAAAGCCTATACTCCTTAGGTGGTCCCTTCGTCACCAAATTAGAATCTGATGATGGGATCTCATGAAAATCGAGGGAAACCCTCAAATTTTATAAGCACGTACACTGTTTTTCAAAAACTTTCTAACGCAATTCAGATATTTGTGCCTGGTGATCATCATGTCAATTTGCTGAGCTGATGATGGAAGGTATAAGTCAGGATCTGATGATGGGATCCCATGAAAAATATTTGTTCTGCGATGTTTTCGCCAATTGTTAACCGATTTGGATGATTCTTTTTGTGTTTGGATGTTGATGGATGTGGATTGCTCCTTCATGGAGCATTGGACAAAGCTCCAGCACATGTACATGTGCGGGTAGTGCGAACCTGATCTAACGTTTCCATGTTATGTGTTTGTTTCTCTGATTGTGTCTCTTGGTATTTTATTTAAATTGAAAATACGGATGATTAGTTGATCCGCGCAACTTCGTCTGCGTCACAATTTTCATTACTGCGCCGCTCCCATTGGTCTTAGCGTGATGATATATATATAGCCTTCCTCGATAAATGGGCTATCTAACACTGAAATAATTTTTCAAGACGGACCAGCAGTTCCTGAGATTAGCGCCTTCAAGTAAACGACGTAACGTGGGAAGAGGCACAAGATGCCATAGGAATCTTTTGTGACCTCTCCAAGGCATTTGATTGTGTAAATCACGAAACCTTGCTCCTAAAGCTAGGACATTACGGACTAGGTAAACTTGCACTCAGTCTAATAAAATCTTACTTAAATGATAGACAGCAGCAAGTTCAAATAAATGGTGTCAATTCACGGGGTTTAAAAGTCAAAATGGGGGTACCACAAGGCTCTATTTTGGGTCCTTTCCTCTTTCTAGTATATATTAATGATCTACCCCATCTTTTAAAAAATCAACCTCATATGGTATTATTTGCTGACGATACGTCCTTAATTTTTAAGATAGATAGACGTTCCATAAATCTTGACGACGTAAATAACGCCCTACAGCAGGTCCAAAATTGGTTTACTGCTAATAATTTAGTATTAAATGGGAAAAAAACTAAATGCATCAGATTTGCCTTACCGAACGTTAAAAGAAATGATTGCGACATAGTATTGAACAAGGAGAAACTTGAATTCGTCGAAAACACGGTTTTCCTGGGGATTACGCTTGACTCAAGGCTACAATGGGGTCCTCATTTAACATCTCTTGCGGGACGGCTAAGTTCAGCAGCATACGCTGTCAGAAAAATCCGTCAATTTACCGATATAGATACCGCGAGGCTGGTCTATTTTAGTTACTTTCATAGTATCATGTCTTACGGTATCTTATTATGGGGACGTGCTGCAGACATCGAGTCTATATTTATCCTGCAGAAAAGAGCCATCAGAGCCATTTACAATCTCCGTCGGCGTGATTCCCTAAGAGAACTGTTTAAGGATATCAACATCATGACGGTACCTTGTCAATACATTTACGAAAATATTATGTATGTTCGGAAAAATCTTCATCTCTTTAGCAAGATTAGTGACAGGCATAATTTTAATACTAGAAATAGGAACAAATTAGATCAACCCCGATTCAGATTGGCCAAAGTACACACTTCTTTTATGGGGTACTGTATTAAATTTTATAATAAAATACCAGTTGATATTCTCGAACTGAATGAGAGAAAATTTAAAGCATGCATAAAACGCACACTATGTAGACAAGCGTATTATAAACTGGAAGATTATATCCTCGATAAAAACGCTTGGCTAAATGCTGGTCCTGCTCCACAGTCACAGCTGCTTAGGTCCACTTTTTAGGTTTTTATGTTTTTATATTTGGAAGAGATGCTCGCTCTTTTTAGAGGTTCTTACATTATTTCGTTTATTTATTCTTATATACATACAAATTATATTATTATATTAAATACTTATTTATTATTTTTGATGTAAGAACTTAATCGTTCTCTTTATTAATTTATTTTTCATTATTTGGTCATTGACAACCATAGTTTTGTGTAAAGTAGAAGCATATTTTTCAAATTTTGTAAATGTGAGTACCATGAAACCATTTACATTTTATGTGAGTAGTTATAGTTTTACTTGTTGGACATGAACGAGCATGGTGGTTGAGAGCATGTCATGCTTACTCAAATGTCTCGCTGATGGCGGCGCGTGGGTTTGATCATTCGGTTCCCTTCGAAATGGTTGAGCTGAAAGGTGCCGATTCACGCGTCATGTTCGTGAACAGGCGCCGTCGGTTGAGACTGGTCATCTCTTAACTGCCATTGGTTTATTTTAATCTTTATATTTAAAATTCTTATAATAAGCCCTTTTTTTTTTTCCTTTGCATTGTCCTCACATGCAGAAGCAACAAGTATATGTAACTTGGAATGTTGTAAAACATAACATGATTTAAAAGAGTGTCCGTGGAGTTTCTTGCACGTTCTTCTCCATAGAGATCTACGCTTTGGAACGTGCAAATAGCTTCCATGTTTTTGACTGACCGACCTTGACGTTTCAAAAGTGCCTGTGAATGGTTTATTTGAAATAAAATGCTTTGAATTTGAATTTGAACAAACAAACTCCTCAGCTTTATATATTAAGTATAGATTATAATTGTAATTGATATGATGGTGATTTATTTTAATTAATAAATTGAATTGAATTGTTTACAGACGTGCGAGCCGAGGCGAGCTACGAGCATTTCAAACCTGTTGGTCAACGAACTTACTCGTCGAGCCATAAACACGCATACTTACGGTGACACAGAGCGAAAACTGTCGTTGAGGTACAAGTACGCGTACTTGCTCGCACGTGTACCACCTACTTAATTAAACTACATTGTCGAGGAAAACACTTGCTTCGTGAGGGTTTGTGGTAAATCATTAGATTTTTAGTTCCCAAATTGGGGAATTTGATAAATTGGTGTTGGCAACGCTGCAATGCCACTTTGTTGTTGGGTAGCCATTTATGTATTCGACTGAAAGACTTGTATCTATGGTCATGAATAAAAACATTATTAAAAAAAAAACTTTGTTGTTGTCAGTGTCAAACAAAACAGGCTATACGTCAAAGAATCGACGAAATTATGGCAAACACTGCGAATTTCCACAAAATATATAGGTCTTCCTAGAGCATATGATTATTTTAGTCTAGTCGTCATATTACAACATTTACAATGAGCAACATACAGTATGTACAAATAAAGGATCTGAAGCCCGGCATGAAAAACATAAATGCCGAATTCATCGTGCTCGAAGTAGGTCCACCGACGCTGACAAAAGAAGCGCGGGAGGTACGCACCCTGCGCGTGGCGGACGCCACAGCCTCCGTGAACCTGTCCGTGTGGGACGAGCCCGGCGCGCTGCTGCAGCCCGGCGACATCGTGCGCCTGACGCGCGGCTACGCGTCCCTGTGGCGCGCCGCGCTAACGCTCTACTCCGGCAAGTCCGGCGACATTCAGAAGGTGGGCGAGTTCTGCATGCTGTTCAACGAGCAGGTGAATATGAGCGAGCCGCAGGCCGCGCCGCAGCCCGCCGCCGCCGGCGCCGCGGCCACCGCGCCCGAGCGTTCCAACGGGGCGCACGCAGCAGCGCGCGCGCTGCAGGCGGCGGCTGCGCCCGCGCCTGCGCACGCTGCCAAGCCCGAGCGGTTCGCGCCGGCCTCGCAGGAGCACGGCGGCAAGCTCGCGCACAAGACGTACGTGCGCGGCCGCGGCCACCAGCGCGGCAACAACCGCAGGTAGCACGCGCCCCTGCCCTCCTTCAGCGCCTTCCAGGACAATGGTGCCTTCATTGTGGCTTCATGAAGACTGCCTGTGTTTGTGTTCTTAATGTGCTACTATACTGAAGACAAGCATATGGAAGCTGCTATACTATGTACAGTGAAATCTGTTGACTAGTAATGTATTGATATATATAATATAATAATATAGAGTACTATTTCACATTACCATAATGCACCAGGCTGTACATTCAGAGAGTTGGGAGTTAAACTTGTTGTGTGACTTTACTTCAGTTCTGAGACCTACTTTGAATGTTCAACCTTAAGCGTTTGTCATATTTGTTTAATTAAGTTTAAGTAATGTTTCTGAAATAACTGTTTATTTAAGAATGGTTAAGTTAATCTATTCTAAGATGTTTATAATATTTGTGAATATGTATGATTGCGTGTATAGAGATGACAAGTCCTGCCCAGCACTCATACAAAATGTGATTTTTAAAGAGATTTCTATTTACAGTACCCGTTGTAGCTGTCTGGAGCAGCTCAGCCTTTAAATGTATTAACTATTGCTAATAATTGACTTTTCTATACTAAAAAGGATCAACAAAATTTTCTTGCACCTATTGTATCTCCTAATAGCTTGACATGTCAAAATGTGTTTGTAAATAAACATTTAATTTTAAAAACATTATACTTTGCGTAATCCTACCTTGTGTAGGTGTAACTTGTGGACATATTGTTTATTTATTTTATTTGGCTGAACAATGAGTACACCACAACATTTACAACAAATCATTCTATACTTAAGTTTAAGTGCCTCATCAGTTAAAGAGGAGCACTAGATGCACTGTACTGTACACACAATGAAAAATTACAACTTAGAACAATAGGTACACAATTACACAGTGACAGTAACAAAGTTCACGACAGCTAGGTAGGTAACTATTTTTAACCGACTTCAAAAAAAGGAAGAGGTTCTCAATTCGGTTGTATTTTTTTTTTGTTTGTTACCTCATAACTCCGTCATTTATGAATTGATTTGAAAATTTTTTGTTTCATCTGAAAGGGTATACTTCTCCATTGGTCCCATTGTCACCATGTCAGAATCTGATGATGGAATCCTGACGAAAATTGAGGGTAACATACAATGTTTTTCATGAACTTTCTAACACAATTCAGATATTTGTGCCTGGTAATCATCATCTCATGTTGCTGAGCTGATGATGAAAGGTATAAATTGGGATCTGATGATGAAATCCCATGAGAAATGTTTGTTCAGCGATACTTTAGCCAATTGTCAGCCGATTTGGAAGATTCTTTTTTTGTTTGAAAGAGTGTTTTCCTGGACTGGTCCCGTTTCAATTAGGTGAAGATCTGACGAAGAACTTCGGAGGTAGGCAACGGAACTCTTCAATAAATAATAGCAAAGGGATTGGGATTGCTGAAATCGCATGATTTTTTAGTGTTTACACAAGTTCCTAATATAATATTGCGCCAGTATGCTGTTAATGGGTATGGTTTTTAGTAGTACCTAGGTACTACTAAAAATTGAAAAATAAAAAACTTTAATTTCGAAAGTCTGTGTCAAAAAACGAAAAAATAACCAAAAACACCGACTTCAGAAATTAAAGTTTTTTTCTCTCTTCCCAATTTATTTTGTACCTTGTAGTGTTTAGTTTTTGGAAGTCGGTTGTATTTTTTGTAAAAAAGTTTTACGAAACACACTTTAAGAGTCTTTTCATGGAAGGCACAGAAGGAAGAAACAAATAAATGTCTTTATCGTGTTAACTATACAGCATACATTCTGGAAAGTGAGCAATGCTGCCTTAAATTGTTTTTGCTTTTTGGCATGGAAAACAGCCTCTTATTATTACTTCTTGATAAATTTCGTGGCACATGGAAGGATACCCTACTAAGCAACTCAGGACAATTCAATGAGCCTGTTATTATTTTTTTTCAGGAAGATTAAATCAAAAATATCTCATAAGTTTCTCCAATGAGCCAATTCCAAAATACTTCAATCTATTCTGGTACGATTTGAGCTTTTTGCATGTTACAGTGATAAGTGAGATGCCATCCATAGGAACCCTTTTTGCAATCGTTCGATGCGTTTGATTGACGTGCATTGTATTTCGGGGACCAGACAACACTACAATAGTATGTGACTTCTGACTATATAGTTGTACGTTTTTGTTTGTGCTGAATTTTTTAAAGTTTTTGCACTCTCTCATAACAAAGCCAAGTATTTTTTATGCTTTCAGTGTAACATTGTCAATATGCTCGACAAATTTTAGCTTTTTGTCATATTGAACGCCCAAGTCTCGTATAGATTCCACTTCTTCCAGCTGACCATTAATGTTATAAACTGTGGGTAAAAAAAATATTTTTTTAGTAAATTAGATGTGCTTACATTTCCCTATATTTAAAGACATTCTATTGTGCTCACACCACTTACTCAGTCTATCTAAATCGCACTGAAACTATACTGAATCATCAGTCGTTCTTTTAAGATCGTTAGCGAATAGATATATTTTAGAATTCAGAAAGCACTTGTGTACATCATTGACGAAGAGAATGAATGAAGGTGGTCTTATGAGATCCCTGGGGAATTCCCGAAGTGGCTATGTATGAATCGGAGTTGCAGCCATTCACTACAACCCTAAGCGTTCGTTCGGACAGATATGACTTAAACCAACTCAGCAAGGGATCCGACACACCATGTGACTTAAGCTTTTCAACAAATAAAATTTTACTGGTGGTAGGCTTCTGCCGATGGCTTGTGACCACCCACTGGGCAAAGACGTACCGCCAAGCGGCCTAGCCGTGTTCCGGTATGATGCCCAGTGTAGCCAATACAGAGGAGTTGGGTCGAAATTGTTGTTCCAAAGCAGGCAGACCGACCAGGCTCACGTTGATATGGGCGTATCGGGAGACTAGTCGCGGAGGGTAGCGGGATCCAAGGCACGGTGCGCCGCTGGCCGACCGCAGTTAGTTGGGGGCCCAAGTAGTGTGCTTGAGCTAGCCACACATGTAAGGCTGCCCCGCCAACTGTCGAAAAATCCCGGGGTGCGCTATCGTGCTGGCTGGCGACCAGACGGGGGAGGACCCGATGGACATTCCCGGGGGGGCTCGGGCGTCCCCGCAGTCTCCTGACTGGTCCCCCAATGATGTCGTCCTGTCAGAGCGTGCCTGAGGGTAGCAGCAAAGAACCTTATTTCACTTCTTTCTCCTCACCTTCCTTCACTCAAACTTATGGCCAAAAGGAACAAAAGAAGAAAAGCTGTACAGCGGCAGCACATGCTCCCCCACAAAGTGCACCTCAGCAATATTCGAGGTCTGCACTCAAATCTCGCCGCAGTCCATCACCACCTGGAGACTGAGAAACCAGCACTCTTGTTCCTTTCCGAGACGCAGATTAGATGTCCGTCAGACGTGTCTTACCTTTCGTACCCAGGGTTTACCCTGGAGCACCATTTCAAACCACGTGCGGGCGTATGTATGTACGCTCGTGACGACATCTGTTATCGGCGTCTCCGTAATCTTGAGGACTCCAGGTTCTCAACGCTGTGGGTTTTAGTGGACACAGGCCTGGATAAAATTGTCTACGCTTGTGTCTACCGTTCGCACAGCGGTGATTTGGAGACAACTGAGCTCACACAGCACCTGAGTGAGGCGGCGGATGCGGCTCAGCAACGGTACCCTTCTGCCCAATTGGTGTTAGGTGCTGGGGGACTTCAACGCCCACCATCAGGATTGGCTCTTCCCATACCAGTGCACAGACCATGCTGGACGAGAAACGAGAAAGCTAGCCCTAGTGCTGAATCTTACCCAGCTGGTCCAGGGGCCAACGAGGGTGCCGGATGTTGATTCGCACACTGCCAATTGCTTGGACCTTTTGCTGACAACAGATCCAGACCGCTATTCGGTCTCGATTTCTTCACCACTGGGTAGTTCCGACCACTGTCTGGTGAAGTCTATATCCGTTTACTCCCCGCCCGATCCTAGCCCAAGAGGCACACGGCGGGTATGGCGGTACAGGTCAGCAGATTGGGATGGCATGCGATCTCTCTTCGCATGTTATCCTTGGCAGCCTACTTGCTTTTCTTCGACTGATGCTTCGTCGTGCGCGGACGCCGTGACGGATGTGTTGCGGAGGGGAATGGAGTACTACATTCCATTCTCTGACATAACTATGTCTGGCGAAGCTCGTCCTTGGTTTGGTGCCGAGTGCAATCGTGCTGATGCGCTTAAGCACGCGGCTTACCTGGCATGGGTAGACGCTCGCACGCGCTAAGCAAAAGACGTGACTCGGAAGAAGAGAGCCTTCAACAGGGCTGCCAAGTCCTGCAAGAAGGTGTTGCGGAGGGCACCGCGGTTACCACATCAGCCGAATAGGGAACAAACTTGCTTCATACCCAGCAGGTAGTAAGGCTTTTTGGTCCCTGGCTAAGTCGGTCGAATCGAACTTCTGCCGCCCCTCACTACCACCACTGCTGAGACCTGACGGGACGCTTGCCTACTCCGCTGAGGAGAAAGCGAACTTGTTTGCGAAATCTTCGTTTCTGGATCCTGGTGGCGCGAGGCCCCCTGCTTCTCCTGGTGGATGCGAGTCGAGCATGTCGAACATTCGCATTCATCAGAAGGACGTCCGTAGGGTACTGCGTAACCTAGACGTGAACAAGGCTAGTGGCCCCGACGGGATACCGGCAATTATTCTGAAAACTTGTGCGCCTGAGTTGTCTCCGATCTTGACACGCCTATTTCGCCTTGCGTTTGAGACTGGAAAATTGCCGAAGGCTTGGAAGCAAGCTAACGTGCAACCCGTGCCCAAGAAGGGTAGTCGTGCTGACCCGTCGAATTATAGACCCATCTCGGTAACGTCCATACTCTGTATGACTATGGAACGCGTGCTGAATCATAACCTCCTGGCGTACCTAGAAGCGAATGATATCCTTAGTGAACAACAATACGGGTTCCGCCGAAATTGGTCAACTGGGGATCTTCTAGCGTATGCCATTCACATCTGGAGTGAAGCCATAGAGAAGCACGGGGAGGCACTAGCGGTCTCCCTTGACATTTCGAAGGCCTTCGACAGGGTCTGGCCGCCGGTTTGTGTGATTGGATCGCAGATTTCCTGAGGGATCGGTCTATCCGAGTGGTCATAGATGGCTGCTCGTCTGGACTGCTGGATTAAAATCCGGGGTTCCTCAGGGGTCGGTGCTTTCGGCAACACTCTTCTTACTGCATATTAATGATCTGCTTATACCCGGTACCTTTGGGTATGCAGACGACAGCACTGTTGCTGAGAGATACGTGTGCGACGCACGAGCTGGTGGGTCGCAGATCCGGTCTCTCCGGGAGGCTATGGTTGAGCGCTTGAATGTGTCCTTACAGGCTGTCTCTGAATGGGGTGATGCCAATCTGGTCAAGTTCAATGCTGCTAAGACCCAAGCGTGTCTATTTTCCGCCAAAAGGAGCCAATTCACCCAGCTCCATTTTTCGGCACGGTTTCAACCGGCGCGCGGCGGGCAGACCGAAGGAAAGAAGCTTACTAATAAGGCTATCGTGCCAGACCCTGTCGAAGGCCTTCGAGATGTCAAGGGAGACCGCCAGTGCCTCCCCGTGCTTCTCTATGGCCTCACTCCAGATGTGAATGGCATACGCTAGTAGATCCCCAGTTGACCGATTTCGGCGAAACCCGTATTGTCGGTCACTAAGGATATCATTCGCTTCTAGGTACGCCAGGAGCTTAAGATTCAGCACGCGTTCCATAGTCTTACATAGTATGGACGTTACCGAGATGGGTCTATAATTCGACGGGTCAGCTCGACTACCCTTCTTGGGCACGGGCTGCACGTTAGCTTGTTTCCAAGCCTTCGGCACTTTTCCAGTCTCGAACGAAAGGCGAAATAGGCGTGTCAAGATCGGAGACAGCTCAGGCGCACAAGTCTTCAGAACAATTTCCGGTATCCCGTCGGGACCACTAGCCTTGTTCACGTCTAGGTTACGCAATACCCTACGGATGTCCTTCTGATGTCAAAGTCAAAGTCAAAACGTTTATTCCAATTAGGCCATGAAACGGCACTTTTGAACGGCACTTTTGAACTTTTTCACATTTCAAATATAAAAAAGTTCTGAAGTGACTCTACTGTCCATTCGGAAAGATAGATTCTTATGGAGAAGAATGGACAAGAAACTCCATAGTTACTCTTTTCAATTAATCTTTTACAATATTTGGTAAGTATACAATTTTTTTTTATATGTGAGGACCATGCACCTAGTGTATGCAGAGGTAGACTTATCAATTTTCTAAATAAGTAGGTACATGATACTCACACATTTACAAATATTGGAAATACTAATTAACAGTGTGTGAGTTAACAGAAAAATACAGACAAAAAGAGACAGAACATCTATAAAGTTAATACATAAAGCAACCAGTTTGATTTTGTCCACAACATTGACCGTCCTATGGAGCAGGACCAGCATGCTTCCAGGCATTCTTATCCTGAATGTAATCTTCTAATTTGTAATAAGCTTGTTTACAAAGTGTGCTTTTGATATATGCTTTAAATTTTCTTTCATTTAGTTCTAATATGTCACAAGGTATTTTATTGTAACATTTAACACAGTACCCCATGAAAGATGTGTGTACTTTAGCTAATCTATAAAATGGTTGATCTAACTTATCTTTATTTCTAGTATTAAAATTATGTCTATCACTAATTTTACTAAAAAGATGGCGATTTTTCCGTACATACATTATATTTTCATAAATGAATTGGCAAGGGACTGTCATAATATTAATCTTTTTAAAAAGCTCCCTTAGAGAATCGCGGCGGCGCAGATTATAAAGGGCTCTGACAGCTCTCTTTTGTAAAATAAATATGGATTCAATGTCAGCAGCCCGACCCCACAACAAAATTCCGTATGACATAATGCTGTGAAAGTAGCTAAAATAGACCAAACGTGCGGTTTCTACGTCTGCCAACTGTCTCATTTTCCTAACAGCATAAGCAGCTGAGCTTAGCCGCCCCGCTAGAGATGTAATATGAGGTCCCCATTGCAACTTCTCGTCCACTGTGATTCCCAAGAAAACTGTCTGATCAATAAACTCCAGTTTTTCTCCATTCAATATTATGTCACATTCGGTACTTTTCACATTAGGCAAAGTAAATCTAATACATTTAGTTTTTTTTTTTCATTTAATACCAAGTTGTTTGCCGTAAACCAATTTTGGACTTGAAGAATAGAGTTATTGACGACGTCAAGATTTCGTGATCGTCGCTCTATTTTAAATATCAATGAAGTGTCATCCGCAAATAATACCATCTTTGGGTGATTTTGAAGTAATTGGGGCAAATCATTTATATAAACTAGAAAGAGGAAAGGACCTAATATTGAGCCTTGAGGAACTCCCATTGTCACTTCAGACCCTCGTGAGTTTACACCGTTTACCTGAACTTTAACCTGTCTGTCCATCAAGTATGACCTAAGCAACTCAAGGGCTGTATTTCCGATTCCATAGTGCTCAAGTTTCAACAAAAGTGTCTCATGTTCAACGCAATCAAACGCCTTCGAGAGGTCACAGAATATTCCAATGGCGTCTTGTGACTCTTCCCAGGCGTTAAAGATGTTCTTTATGAGGGTGACCCCGGCGTCAGTTGTACAACGCCCTTTAGTGAAACCGTACTGTTGTTCATGAAAGATGGAATTTTTATTAAAGTGAACTAACATCTGATTAAGAATTAACTTTTCAAACACTTTACTGAGCACTGGCAAAATTGACACAGGTCTATAATTATTGGGTTCCTGATTATCACCCGATTTGAACAAAGGAACTACTTTACTGTGTTTCATAAGATCGGGAAATACTCCTTGGTCTACACTAGTATTAAATATAACAGCTAAGTAGGGGGCAATAGTTTCAATGACAGATTTACAGACTTTTACAGACATTCCCCAAAGATCTTCAGTTGATTTTATTTTAAGATCTTTAAAAGCTTTTATAATGGCCTGGGGGTTTGTATGTTGAAACTTAAACTCCGATGGGCATACCTTTACATTCTTCCTAAGTAAACAGCAGCGAGCGCAGGAGACGAGTTGAGACTTTCAGTAGTATTAAGAGGGGTGTTAGCAAAGAAATTTTCAAATTCCTGAGCTACTTCTGCATCTGAGTTTATTGGGCCATTTACAGTATTTAAATTAAATTTAGTCTCACGTTGTTTCTTCCTACCTGATGAATGCGAATGTTCGACATACTCGACTCGCATTCACCAGGAGAGGCGGAGGGCGTCGCGCCACCAGGATCCAGACGTGAAGATTCCGCAAACAAAGAAGCAAACAAGTTCGCTTTCTCCTCAGCGGAGTGGGCAAGCGTCCCGTCGGGTCTCAGCAGTGGTGGTAGTGAGGGGCGGCAGAAGTTCGATTCGACCGACTTAGCCTGGGACCAAAAAGCCTTACTACCTGCTGGGTAGACACACAATAGCAAGGCTATTAGCTTATTTTATTAACTCAGACATAAGTAGTATGTCGCAGTCTTGTTTAATTAAATCCACAATGTTTAGTAATTTTACTAAGAATCAGGTGGAGAGCCTTAGTAACGGTAGTTCTAGTGCTACAAATACTTATAAAAATTGTACGGAGTTTCCATGTCTCTCTATGGATACTCATTTAAACTAGTTCATAAGACAATAGAGGATACCAGCGACAGAATAGTTATGCCTACCATTAACAAGGTATCTTCTTGCTCTTTAGTAAATAGTTGTCAAAAAGGGAGTCAGCAGCATGCCTTGAAATTATTTCATCAAAATATTCAGGGTGTCTCTTCCAAATTATTAGAAATTGAAATGTTTTTAGAAAAAACAATGTTTGACATTGTATGTTTTAGTGAGCACTGGTTGAAGGATTACCAGATGCTAATTAGTTATGAAAATTATAATGTGGGCAGTTGTTTTAACCGCAAATCTATGTTACGTGGTGGTTCCCTCATCTTATTAAGAAAAAACTTAAAATTTAAGCAACGTAATGACATCGTTAACTTATCAGTGGAACATTGCATCGAACTGTCCTGTGTTGAGCTAGATAAGCATATCATAGTGTGCGTGTACAGACCCCCAAACCCTCAAAACTTTACTTTATTTGAGTCAACAATGGAAGATATCCTTGCGAAACTTGCAGCAGGTAACAAGCCCGCGATTATTTGTGGGGATTTTAATATTAATATTTTAGAAATTAATTCAAATAGCAGCAGATTTATAAGCCTTTTTAAATCGTTTAATTTGTCTAATGTGTTTACAGAACCGACTAGGGTAACACCAACTTCTTCAACCTGTATCGATAATGTATTCTGCGATTGTGAATATTTAGATAAAGCCATAGTTAATTACCTTCCCTCTGATCATAGTGGTCAATTGGTAACATTTCAGTTTAAAGCAGCCTTGGAAAAAATTCATATACAATATAGGCCAATTACAACTGGCAAACTAGCTAAATTCAATGGTACCTTACAAAATAAGTTAAATTTTCTAGGCCATAACATTGAAGATGCTAATAAATTTTATGATAATTTCTTTTCAGTGGTTCTAAAGGAATTCAATGCAACTTTTGAAAATAAGTCTAAGGATACTTTCCCTAAGTATGTATTTAGTGACTGGGCGACTAAAGGCATTAGGATAAGTAGGGAAAGACTATATGAGCTATATGGCCTTAAGCCTGTCATAAACACTGATTCTTTTAATAAGTTTGTAAACAAATATTCTAAAGTGTTCAGAAATACTTGCAAGGTAGCTAAAGCCCTATATATTAGCAACAAGATCAAATCGTCAGAAAATAAAATAAAGACAGTTTGGAAAGTTATTAATAATGAAACTAATAGAAATAAAGAACGAAACACTGATTATTTACTGGAGACTACACATGGTGCCAAAAGCTCTAATTTAGAAGTAGCTCAAGAATTTGTAAATTTTTTCACCAATATACCAACTAAAACTACGGAATATTTAAATTCTTCACCTGAGGTCTCATATAATTTATTAAAAGCTAACGTTCCAGGTTGTACGGTTGAATTCCAGTTCAAACATATCAACCCTGTGACAGTCATAAAAGCTTTCCGGCAAATCAAAATCAAATTGACCGAAGACATATGGGGAATGTCTATTAAAGTGTGCACGTCCATAATTGAAACTATAGCACCATACTTGGCTTTAATATTTAATTTATGTGTAGACCAAGGAGTCTTTCCGGATATAATGAAATATAGTAAGGTTATACCACTATTTAAATCGGGCGACAGCAAAGACACCAATAATTATAGACCTGTATCTGTTTTGCCGGTTTTTAGCAAAGTGTTTGAAAAAGTAATGCTCAATCAGATGCTCAATCATTTTAACATCAATAAAATTTTACACGATCAACAGTATGGTTTTACCAGGGGTCGTTGTACGACTGACGCTGGTGCCACGTTGTTAAAACACATATACTCAGCGTGGGAAGAGGCACAAGATGCCATAGGAATCTTTTGTGACCTCTCCAAGGCATTTGATTGTGTAAATCACGAAACCTTGCTCCTAAAGCTAGGACATTACGGACTAGGTAAACTTGCACTCAGTCTAATAAAATCTTACTTAAATGATAGACAGCAGCAAGTTCAAATAAATGGTGTCAATTCACGGGGTTTAAAAGTCAAAATGGGGGTACCACAAGGCTCTATTTTGGGTCCTTTCCTCTTTCTAGTATATATTAATGATCTACCCCATCTTTTAAAAAATCAACCTCATATGGTATTATTTGCTGACGATACGTCCTTAATTTTTAAGATAGATAGACGTTCCATAAATCTTGACGACGTAAATAACGCCCTACAGCAGGTCCAAAATTGGTTTACTGCTAATAATTTAGTATTAAATGGGAAAAAAACTAAATGCATCAGATTTGCCTTACCGAACGTTAAAAGAAATGATTGCGACATAGTATTGAACAAGGAGAAACTTGAATTCGTCGAAAACACGGTTTTCCTGGGGATTACGCTTGACTCAAGGCTACAATGGGGTCCTCATTTAACATCTCTTGCGGGACGGCTAAGTTCAGCAGCATACGCTGTCAGAAAAATCCGTCAATTTACCGATATAGATACCGCGAGGCTGGTCTATTTTAGTTACTTTCATAGTATCATGTCTTACGGTATCTTATTATGGGGACGTGCTGCAGACATCGAGTCTATATTTATCCTGCAGAAAAGAGCCATCAGAGCCATTTACAATCTCCGTCGGCGTGATTCCCTAAGAGAACTGTTTAAGGATATCAACATCGGTACCTGACGGTACCTTGTCAATACATTTACGAAAATATTATGTATGTTCGGAAAAATCTTCATCTCTTTAGCAAGATTAGTGACAGGCATAATTTTAACACTAGAAATAGGAACAAATTAGATCAACCCCGATTCAGATTGGCCAAAGTACACACTTCTTTTATGGGGTACTGTATTAAATTTTATAATAAAATACCAGTTGATATTCTCGAACTGAATGAGAGAAAATTTAAAGCATGCATAAAACGCACACTATGTAGACAAGCGTATTATAAACTGGAAGATTATATCCTCGATAAAAACGCTTGGCTAAATGCTGGTCCTGCTCCACAGTCACAGCTGCTTAGGTCCACTTTTTAGGTTTCTATGTTTTTATATTTGGAAGAGATGCTCGCTCCTTTTAGAGGTTCTTACATTATTTCGTTTATTTATTCTTATATACATACAAATTATATTATTATATTAATTACTTATTTATTCTTTTTGATGTAAGATCTTAATCGTTCTCTTTATTAATTTATTTTTCATTATTTGGTCAAAGACAACCATAGTTTTGTGTAAAGTAGAAGCATATTTTTCAAATTTTGTAAATGTGAGTACCATGAAACCATTTACATTTTATGTGAGTAGTTATAGTTTTACTTGTTGGACATGAACGAGCATGGTGGTTGAGAGCATGTCATGCTCACTCAAATGTCTCGCTGATGGCGGCGCGTGGGTTTGATCATTCGGTTCCCTTCGAAATGGTTGAGCTGAAGGGTGCCGATACACGCGTCATGTTCGTGAACAGGCGCCGTCGGTTGAGACTGGTCATCTCTTAACTGCCATTGGCTTATTTTAATCTTTATATTTAAAATTCTTATAATAAGCCCTTTTTTTTTCCTTTGCATTGTCCTCACATGCAGAAGCAACAAGTATATGTAACTTGAAATTTTGTAAAACCAGAACATGATTTAAAAGAGTGTCCGTGGAGTTTCTTGCACGTTCTTCTCCATAGAGATCTACGCTTTGGAACGTGCAAATAGCTTCCATGTTTTTGACTGACCGACCTTGACGTTTCAAAAGTGCCTGTGAATGGTTTATTTGAAATAAAATGCTTTGAATTTGGTATGAAGCAAGTTTGTTCCCTATTCGGCTAATGTGGTCAAACCGAGCCCTCCGCAACACCTTCTTGCAGGACTTAGCAGCCCTGTTAAAGGCTCTCTTCTTCAGACTCAGGTCATTTGCTTTGCGCGTACGAGCGTCGACCCATGCAAGGTACGCGTGCTTATGCGCATCAGCGCAATTGCACTCGGCACCAAACCAAGGACGAGCTTTGCCAGATATTGCTATGTCAGAGAACGTAATGTAGTACTCCATTTCCCTCCGCAACACATCCGTCACGGCATCCGCGCACGACGTAGCATCTGTGGAAGAAAAGCAAGTAGGCTGCCAAGGGTAACATGCGAAGAAAGATCGCATGCCATCCCAATCTGCTGACTTGTATCGCCATACCCGCTGGGCGCCTCTTGGGCTAGGATCGGGCGGAGAGTAGACAGACACAGACTTCACCAGACTTCCCAGTGGTGATGAAATCGACACCGAATAGCGGTCTGGATCTGTTGTCAGCAAAAGGTCCAAGCAATTGGCAGTGTGCGAATCAACATCCGGCACCCTCGTTGCCCCCTGGACCAGCTGGGTAAGATTTAACGCAAGCGCTAGCTTTCGCGTCTCTCGTCCAGCATGGTCTGTGCACTGGTATGGGAAGAGCCACTCCTGATGGTGGGCATTGAAGTCCCCCAGTAACACCAATTGGGCAGAAGGGTACCGCTGCTGAGCCGCATCCGCCGCCTCACTCAGGTGCTGTGTAAGCCCAGTTGTCGCCAAATCACCGCCGTTCGAACGGTAGACGCATGCATAGACAATTTTGTCTAGACCTGTGTCCACTATAGCCCACAGCGTTGAGAACCTGGAGTCTTCAAGGTAGCGGAGACGCCGATAGCAGATGTCGTCCCGGGCGTACATGCATACGCCCGCGCGGGGTCTGAAGTGGTGCTCCAGGGTAAACCCTGGGTAAGACAGGTATGACACGTCCGACGGACATCCGATCTGCGTATCCGACAGGAACAAGAGCGCTGGTTTCTCGGTCTCGAGGTGGTGATGGACTGCGGCGAGATTTGAGTGCAGACCTCGAATATTAGAGAGGTGCACTTTATGCGAAAGGACGTGCTGCCGCTGTACAGCTTTTCTCTTTTTATTCCTGTTCATTTAAGTGATGGAGGTTGAGGAGAAGGAAGTGAAATGAGGTTCCAAGCTGCTAACCTTCAGGCACGCCCTGACAGGACGACATCTTTGGGGGACTAGTCTGGAGACTGTGGGGACGCCCGAGCCCCCCCGGGAATGTCCATCGGGCCCTTTCACCTGGTCGCCAACCAGCACGATGGTGCATTCCGGGATTTTTCGTCAGTTGGCGAGGCAGCCTTTCATGTGTGGCTAGCACACTACTTGGGCCCCCAACTATCTGCGGTCGGCCAGCGGCGCACCGTGTCTCGGATCCCGCTACCCTCCAAGACTAGTCTCCCGATACGCCCATGCCAGGGCTAGCTTGGCTGGTCTGCCTGCATTGGAACAACTATTTCGACCCAACTCCTCTGAATTGGCTACACTGAGCATCGTACCGGAACACAGCTAAGCCGCTTGGCGGTACGTCTTTGCCCAGGGGGTGGTCACAAGCCATCGGCCGAAGCCTACCACCAGTTAGTGTCACCTGATTAGCACTACCCGGGGACCACGTGTAGGGCCTAACATTGGGTATTCTCCTACGGACGCGGGTGACTCGGCCCCCAAAAGTGTTGCTCTAGTATACTTTTATCTCATTATAACATTAACTATAAGATTGCATGCTAATTTTAAGTACAAGTTTAAGTCTTTAAATAATTCCTACACTTACAAAATACATCACAACAACGGCCACACTAACCTCTCACATTTACTCAGGGAATCCCAAAATCTATTAAAATACTTCTTAAGCATAACCATAGCCCAACTGAACACTAGGTACTTTAGTAATACACACAAGTTATTTTTCAAACACACTCCGATTACACAGCTCACCCACTCATCAAATTACAATCGCAAACTCAACACCTAAAACATACTCATAAACACTGTGTTACTATTTACCTACAAACTCTTTCCATAATCAGTGTTCCTACCTTGACTACAAATCTTGTCTATACCTACTCTCTTGTTAATCATTCGACGACGTAACTAATTTATCTGAAAATATTTACCAGTTATCCGTATCACACTCACAATCCGCGGACCTAGAGAATTGTCAAAATATTATTACTTCTACTACGGACAACCTAATTATATTGACACAAAATATACGAAGCATAAATCGAAATCTCCCCGGACTAGAGGTTTTACTACAAAGACTGAAACTTAAATGCGATATACTCATTTTAACAGAGTGTTGGCTAAAAAGTGCAACAGTAATCCCTCAGCTGTCTGGCTACTCTCATGTAGCAACAAATATAAACCCCATACAAAACGACGGAGTAGTTATCTACTACAAAGAAAACATTAACCTAACTATAATAGAACCTGAATTCCACGAATGTAATTGCCTACTAGCAACCGTTGGAAAACAAGTTGCCATAATGGCCCTCTACAGGTCGTCTTCTTACATTAAGTTGGAGCCGTTCCTCTTATCGTTGGATAACCTGTTACAATCAGTGTCTTCTTTTGAGCACATCGTTGTGATAGGCGACATGAATCTAGAAATAAACCCTTACAAAATTAAATCCGAAGGGGAACGCTATCTAACCTTAGCTGCGTCGCATGGCCTACTGCCAGCCAGCGCACACTTTAGTTACACGCAGCGCTCACCAAACATGCATAGACCATGTCATTTTAAAAACTAAATTCTCCTCCATCACGATAGTCCCTAATGCAACATCAACAGACCACCATCCTGTTTTATTTTGTTTAAATTTAAAAAAACCACGTCAACATGCAACTACAACAAAGGCCATAATTAACGATAAAACATTAGCACAAGACATTTCAGATATTAATTTTGATCCCATTTATCAAACTGAAAACCCAAACACTAGTTTAATTTATCTAACACAATGCTTACAAAAAGTAATAGAAAAAAATACAAAAATCGTAACACTTTCTAGACGCCAAAAAATTATCAAGCCCTTGATAACTCCAGGACTACTACGTTGCATGCGAAACAGCGACCAACTACACAAAAAGGCAAGCATTGATCCGGATAACGAAGTCTTGAAAATTACCTACAAACGATACAGAAATTTCTGTAATAATTTATTACGAAGGTCAAAAAGAGCGTACGAAAGAAGTAAAATCCTGGAAGCACAGAACGACAATAAAATATTATGGAAAGTCATCAAAAACATCACACACACAACTAAAACAACATAACACCATAACGATCTTCTAACTCCCTCATCTTCTCCTGACCAATCACTTCACGAAGCAAACAGCTATTTTACAAATGTGGGTAGCTCACTGGCGGATAAAATCACTCAACAAAATATAAATTACCGGAATCTACCATTACTAAATAATACCCAAGATAAAGTACTAAACGTCCCCAATTCTTTTGTCTTAATTGAGACAGACAAATACGAGATTGGACATGTGGGGATAGCTTGTCGTAGGTAAATGAAACTCGAATGCTGATAATGAATGATGGTCACATTTATTTTTGGCTCACTTATATAGTTTCATAGTAGGTAATTTGTACGCAGTGGTTATGGTCAACAAACATTATTACGACGAACCAATCAGGTTGCGCCATGCGCAATGTATAGTAGGTACTACTAGTTCCAGTTGTCTTGACTTGAAGGGAGCGCGCGGCGCTGTCGTCGTCTGTCGCATATAAGTATATGAACGGCCTGCGCGCGCGCTCAGTGACTAGCTTCATTCCGCGCAGGCATGTTGTCTCACGTCAGCCGATTTGCCAAGCGAGTCTCCGAGCCGGCGCAGGTGGCGTAAGACATCTGTGCGGGCCGCGCTCTTCAGTACACGGCCGCGCGCCGCGGCGGTCGGACGTGTTGATGCGATATGTATGAGGTCACTACATTACTCCCCCCCAGCGAAGCGTACAGGTGGTTTTGATATTCTGCCTGTTCTTGTTACATAAGCGTAAGTATGTGTTGCTTCTTGCTCCGGACTAAGGTAATAGGCAGGCTTCAGTCTGTCAATCGATATGTTAGAGCTCCTGTTCTCCAGCTGAACTTCAAAATACTTGTCGTTGCGGGCGATGACTCGGTATGGTCCATTATAAGTCGGTGTTAATGGCTTGCGGACTGCATCGTTGCGAATATATACGTGCGTACACGTATACAGGTCGCCGTGTACGAATGTTGCATGATTCCTGCTTATACTATCACGCTGTGCTTGTGCCTTCTTCAGTGCTTCGCTTAGGTGGCTCATAAAGTACGATGGATTGTGATGCGATGCTACAGCTTCGTCGTAGAATTCGCCTGGCAATCTTAGTGTCTGTCCGTATAACAACTCAGCTGCACTTGCTCCAATATCTGCTTTGTAAGCGGCGCGTAGGCCTAATAATACAGTAGGCAACTCGTGTGCCCAGTTTGCAGTGTTGAGTTTTGCGGCGAGTGACATCTTCAGTGTGCGGTGCCAACGTTCTATCAAGCCATTGGACTGGGGATGGTATGTTGTTGTTCGTATGCGCTTGATACCCATGCGATGCATTAATTTGTTGAACAGTTCCGACTCGAATTGCCGGCCACGATCTGTTGTTATTGTTGCCGGGCACCCGTATCTTGCGATCCAAACTTCGTACAATGCGTTGGCTACCGTTTCCGCTGTTATTTCTTCGATTGCTTGTGCTTCTGGCCACTTTGTTGCTCTGTCTATCATTGTAAGTAATGTAAGTAAGTATCGACAGTTTTTTGATATCGGCAACGGGCCGACGATGTCGATGTTTAAGTGGGCTAGTCGGTCGGCGTTTTGAAAGCTTGCAATCGGTGAGACGGTGTGACGTTGCACTTGGTCTTTTCTTGCGTTGGCTTAATTCCTTCTGTGGATATTGTGTAGCCTAAGAAATCGAGGGTAGTTTGGCCGAACATACATTTTGCGACATTGAGTTGTAACCCGTTATCGTTGAGTCTCTTAAATACCTCTTCTAAGTCTCTTCTGTGTTCTTCTTCATTTTCCGATGCCACTAATATGTCATCGACGAAAGGGAAAACAGGTAGTCCTCGGAGTACGTTGTCGATGTGGCGCTGGAACGTTTGACCGCTATTTCGTAAACCGAAACCCATTCTTGTGAACTCGTAGAGGCCGAATGGAGTGATGACTGCGGTTTTCATAATGTCTTCTTCACGATTTCGAACTTGATAATATGCTTTTCGAAGGTCGATAACGGAGAATTTTTTTTTCCTAGTAGGTTGTAGGCACTTGTAGGTGAAGTCGTGCAGTCTGGGTATAGGGTACCGGTCGGGTACTGTTATGGCGTTGAGACGCGATAATCTCCGCAGGCTCGATACTTGCCGTCTTTCTTCAGTACTAGGTGGAGTGGGCTCGCCCATGGACTGTTTGAAGGCCTGCAGATTCCTTGCTCCATCATTGCTTCAAATTCTTCCTTCGCTACCTTATACTTGTGTGGTGGTAGTGGTCTTGCCTTTGAATAAATGGGCGGACCCGTTGTTTCGATCTGGTGTTCTACTTCGCTGTGACAGAGCTTCAGGGATGGTCGAGTGATATCTGGATATTTTGCAAGTAGATCGTGGTATGGCTGCTGTCTGTTCACCGTGTTAACGCTGTGGTCCGATGACGTTGTTACGTAACCCTTGACGGATAGACTGGTTCGCTTGTCGATGAGTTTTTGTCCGTGAATATCCACTGTCAGCTGATGTTTGTGTAGGAAATCGGCACCAATTATGGGTCGTTTCACTTCAGCGACCACAAAACTCCATCTGTACGGTCGTCGCAGTCCGATGTTCAGCAAAATTGATTGTTCGCCATAAGAGGGTATTGACGAGCCGTTGGCGACGTACTAGTAATTACTTGGGTTTTGTTTTCTTTTTCCTGTTCCTCGTACTGGTAACACTGATACGTTCGCACCAGTATCGATTAGAAAATGAAGTCCCGTTGATAATTCCTTGATAAATAGACGGCGGTTCGTAAGTTCGTCGACATCGGCTCCCGTCGTAGCTGAAGTCTTTACTGGTTTTCCTGAGTCGATCTCGCCCTGTTATAGTTGCACGGGCTCCGACATTTGTATGCGTCCTTTCCAAACTTTTGGTGATAAAAGCATATATCCGTTGCTCGCCTTGATGATCTTGAACGTGATCGCGCTCCGCGTCGATAATTTTGTGAACGACGGTAGTTGCTTCGATTTACTTTTAACTCGGCGATTTCTTTGGTGAGCGATGCGATCATATCTAATATTTTTGTTTCTGACGTTGATGAAGTCGACGGACTTGTTGTATTTGCGCCGTGAGCACAGGAACAAATGGATGATATTTCCTTGGTTTGCTCTTCCATTTTATCTGCCATTGCTGCCAGTGCGTCCAATTTTGATTCTTCGCTCACTGATAGTACCGCTCGCGTAGTTGATGGCAAATGACTCGTCCACAAAATTCGTAGCCTTTGGTCGGGAATTAAGTTTCGCGCCAGGTCTCGCATCCGCCGCAGCAGATGTGACGGTCGTTGGTCGCCCAGTTCGATGTCGTTGAGCAGCTTTTGTAACTGTTTGCTCTCTGATTCCTCATAGACGGACAGCAATCTCTTCTTGAGTTCCTCATACTTGCCTGTGTTTGGTGGCGACAAGATGATATCCCCAACTTGTTGCACGTCCACTTTCTCAAGCTGTGCGCAAGCGAGGCCGAACTTGTTCTCGTCGCTAGGTTTCTGACTGGCAACCATGGTCTCAAACTGCGCGAACCACAGCCTGGGTTGGTCACGCCAGAAAAGAGGTAGACGCGACTTCAAAGATATAGCTTCCACATCTTCTCTGTCGAGTACGAGTTTGTGGTCTTCGTTCGACATTTTCTTCTACGTCGGGGTCACCAATGTGGGGATAGCTTGTCGTAGGTAAATGAAACTCGAATGCTGATAATGAATGATGGTCACATTTATTTTTGGCTCACTTATATAGTTTCATAGTAGGTAATTTGTACGCAGTGGTTATGGTCAACAAACATTATTACGACGAACCAATCAGGTTGCGCCATGCGCAATGTATAGTAGGTACTACTAGTTCCAGTTGTCTTGACTTGAAGGGAGCGCGCGGCGCTGACGTCGTCTGTCGCATATAAGTATATGAACGGCCTGCGCGCGCGCTCAGTGACTAGTTTCATCCCGCGCAGGCATGTTGTCTCACGTCAGCCGATTTGCCAAGCGAGTCTCCGAGCCGGCGCAGGTGGCGTAAGACATCTGTGCGGGCCTCGACGCTCGGCGCTTGCGGCCGCGCTCTTCAGTACACGGCCGCGCGCCGCGGCGGTCGGACGTGTTGATGCGATATGTATGAGGTCACTACAGACATCTTATCATGGGTCTAAAAACAGATAGTGCACCAGGATGTGACAATATCAGCAGTAGATTCCTAAAACAACATAAAAATATTCTCGTACATCCCCTGGAAAAAATTTTCAACGATTGTTTAAAAACTGGAGTGTTTCCCGATTTCCTAAAACGATCCGAAGTGTGCCCAATCTACAAGAATGGAGACAGAAATCGTATAAACAACTATAGACCGATATCCATACTACCCACAATATCCAAAATTCTGGAAAAAATATAAACATCCGTCTAGTAAAATATCTGGAAAAAACAAACTGCTTTCAGTAAACCAATACGGGTTTAGGCACGGAAAATCTACAGAAATGGCAGTGAACCAACTTCTAGAATTTATTAGATCTAATCTGGACAAAGGGAAAAATGTCTTTCTATTTTTCTTGACCTGGCAAAGGCATTTGATACGATTTCTGTCTCTCTCTCTTACTCAACAAATTGGAAACACTGGGCATCAGGGGCACTCAGCTGGAACTTTTCAAAAGCTACCTCTCTGGGCGAACTCAGTGTGTCCGAGTGGATAAACACAAAAGTACACACCTTCCAGTTACACATGGCGTGCCACAGGGAAGTATACTGGGGCCCACCCTATTCCTCGTGTACATAAATGAGCTTGCTCGTCTTCAACTTACCAAAGGTGAAATTATCTCTTTCGCGGATGACACCGTGTTGATGTTTGCGGGTGATAGTTGGGAGGAGGTCTTCTCTGTCGCACAAAATGGCTTTGATACGACTAGGGGATGGCTACAGAACAATGTACTTACTTTAAACGTAGACAAAACCAAGTATATTTGTTACAGCATTAGGCAGGTGGTGAATATTCGCGGCGACCTACGAATTGTTTCACATGAATGCAATTCAGCGGTTAGTTGCGCATGCCCACCTCTGGAACGCGTTAACACTTTAAAGTACCTTGGTATTACAATAGACAATAACCTCAACTTTAAAGAACATGTCAAAATTCTTTGTAATAGAGTACGAAAATTAATCTATGTATTTAAAAACCTACGCCATGTCGCGGACCCTGCACTCCTGAAGCGAATATATCAGGCCCTGTGTCAGTCACTTCTCACCTACTGCATTTCATCCTGGGGTGGTGTTTGTAAAACCACGCTAAAGACAGTCGAGGTCGCCCAGAGAGCTATACTGAAGGTCATCACGTTTAAACCGATGCGTTTTCCTACTTCTACACTGTTCCAGTTGTGCGAGGTTTTGACAGTAAGACAGTTATTTATACTTAAAATTATCCTGCAAGAACATAAAAAACGGCCCTACAGTAGGTATGTATTGGGGTACCTGGATCAAAAGAGATCCAGGCACCCCAATACTCTATTCAAAATGAGTGTTTTATTCAGAATCATCTATTCAAAATGAGTTAATCTATTCAGAATCATCTATTGAAAATGAGTTAATCTATTCAGAATCATCTATTCAGAATCCTCTATTCAGAATGAGTGTTCTATTCAGAAACATTTATTCAAAATGAGTTGTATAAAAATGGACTTCTATTCAAGATTCCATTCGGAATGAGACTTCTATCATTAGGATTTTATGATGGTTAATATTACCGAGACTTGACTATTAGGTATCTATGACTTACAAGTACACTTCTGAACTCATCTATTGGCCCACCTTG
Organism: Lacanobia oleracea; assembly: GCA_950371165.1. NCBI lineage: Eukaryota > Metazoa > Arthropoda > Insecta > Lepidoptera > Noctuidae > Lacanobia > Lacanobia oleracea. The sequence continues at coordinate 59,074 of OX493395.1, read as the reverse complement.
TATTTTCAGTTTCGTTTGGTCCTAGTTAAAATTTTATATTAGGTCGAGCAAAAAGTTTTTATGCAGTTTTGAACCTGGCACATTCACAATTTCATTCAATAGTCTTTTTTTGAATTTCGAACACATAATTTAAAGAAACAAAAGACAATTTGGAGCCTGTTTGTTGATATCAAACAATCGAATACTAAGAAAACTTGGTTTTATTGGTTTACTTGGATTTAATTCTTGAAAAAGTGATTGATATCTTTGGTTTTGCAACAAACATTACTTATTCTTAACATTAAGGTGAGGTTCTATCAATAATCTATGGATACTTCACCTGAAGTCGCCGCCCAAGCTGTGGCACTTATTCAGGCCGGACACAGCCAAAGAAACGTGAGTGCTCAACTTAATTTAAGTCGATCTGCGGTCCGAAATGTTTATCGGAGGTACCTAGAGACTGGCGGCTTTGTTCGTCGCCAAGAAGGCCACGATCTCGGGTCACAACTGAAAGGCAGGATCGATTCATCGTGACGACCAGCTTGAGAAATCGTCACCTTACCTCCATTGAGATACAAAGCCAACTTCGCGACTTCCACGGAGTATCTGTGAGCGCTCGAACTGTTCGGAGAAGGTTAAAAGAACGCGATATGGTACCACACAAGCCAGCTAATGGGCCCAAACTAACGCGAGCCCACCGAACAGCGCGCCTTCATTTCGCACGCAGTCATTTAAATTGGACACAGCAAGATGCAGCAGGAGCCGTGTACTCTTTTCTGATGAGTCTAAAATTGTGTTACATGGCAATGATGGAAGGAAGAAGGTCTACCGACGTAAGGGAGAGCGTTTCGCACAATGCTGCTTTGAAGAGAGGGTTGCTTATGGCGGTGGCTCATGGACTGTCTGGGGCGGTATATCCGCGAGCGGCAAAACTCAACTTGAGGTTGTTACAGGACCACGGCTGCCAACATTAAATGCTGAAAGGTAAATTCGTGAGTGCTTAGAACCTCACGTGATACCATACGCGGACTATGTGGGCCCAAATTTCCTTTTTATGCATGATAATGCAAGAGCCCATGCGGCCGGCATCGTCAGGGAATATCTTCGGGATGTGAACATCACAGTTATGGACTGGCCAGCCAGAAGCCCAGACATGAACCCCATTGAGCACATGTGGGACGAGCTAAAAAGACGTGTTAGGGCTCGTCAGCCAGTTGCCCAGACGATGCAGGAGTTGAAAACTGCCATAGAAGAGGAATGGGAGATGATCCCTCAAAATTTCATAGAGCGGTTGATAAACTCTATGCCTAATCGTATAAGAGCTGTGGTAGATGCCCATGGAGGCAACACGCGTTATTAAATTAAACCTTTATTTGATAAAACATGTTTTTTATTCAAAAATCAATTGCCTTTAACAAGGCGCATATCCAACTTGTTAGGCGTAGCTCCATGTCGTATGGTATTCTGAATTCAAATTTAAAACAATACGATCGAAAAAGATGGTAAAATGTATCAGATAAACTGCATCAACAGTTTTGTTCAATCTAGCAATCATATTTCGGTAGGGGCCATCGAAACCTAAACTCTAAGGTGGGATTGGCCCACCTTGGAGTTTAGGTTTCGATGGCCTCAGATGTGTCCAGAAGTGTATTTACTTCCGCTGCAAATAGATTTGATTTTCATTTAGGTATGCATGATAAAGTGATGTGGCCTCGTGAGTAAAATACCGAATACCTTTATAAATAAAAAATTGCATCCAGACTCAGTTCTTAGGCGCGACTGATTGTTTACATAACAAACACATTTCCATTCCTGTAAAGGAAACAGATCGCATTCTTTTCTACCCATCGTGTGCCTCACAGCCACAGGTGTAAAGTTTCAATTATTAGCTTTAGTATTTAGGAATCAGTATTTCGATTAAACCAATATAAAATGGACCAAATGTATACCTATGATAAATAAAAAGGTTTACCTAGTGCGTATAAAAATGTGAGTGTTCCCCTATAATAATAAAGTTTCAAGTCATTTTTATTAGGTTACTAGCTTTTGCCCGCGACTTCGTACGCGCATATACCGTTTTTTCCCATTCCTGTAGGAATTTCGGGAAATTCTCTCTTAGTTCTCGCCTTCACTCCCCAAGGAACCTACATGCCAAATTTCACGTTCTACGACCAGTAGTTTCGGCGGTGCGTTGTCTGGCAAGGCATTTCTGGCAATCACTCAGTAGAGGCGTAGGTATTTAATGTATTAGCCATAGAATCTATTTACTGTGTAGGTATAATCGAATTTTTTAAAAAATATTTAGTAGGTACTGAATGAGGGAACTGATTGAATGAGGAGCTCGTAGCTAAGTTATAACAGTCACACGGGTCGATGGACCCGTCATCATCATCTTCCTGCCCTTATCCCATGTTTTTCTTCCATTCTGTCCTATCAGCTATCACGCTATCACTCACTCCCATATTCTCTTTCATATCGCTCCTCACACAATCCATCCATCTTTTCTTCGGCCTTCCTCTCCTTCTCCATCTATCCACATAATTATATTCGAGTGTCAATCGACCTGTGTGTATGTTAAAATGTTCACCCATCCTAAGACCGACCTCGTCAAGTGTTGCTTAACCTTGAAGATCGACCCGTGTGACTGGTTCACTGTTATATTCAAGGCACGCCTAGAATCTCGGAGTCTCAGACACAGAATGTTTAAATTTAATTTAAATGGTCGCTCTTGACGCTCTTCCATCAGACCAACTTCGGCTAGCGTAGTTTAACCTTGATCGTCCCGTGGTAAAACTTTTTTTTTTTTTTTTTTTTTTTTTTTTGTCGATGGCCACTCGCAGTTTTCAACCCTAGAGGGTTGTCAACTACTAAACCGGACTTGCCTGTGTGGGCCTCTAGAATTTAAGGCCCCCAGCCGAGGCTACAAATATTATATTTATTAGAACTCCGCTCGCTGAGGGCACCCCCTGTGGGGTACGGACCTCGGCTCAGCGGCGTCGTTTTGGGGGGGGCAGCAAGAGACTGGCTGGGTCATGTCATTATTTAGGGAGATATTTGTCACTACTGGCTCAGCTTCGCGGGCTGGCTCGTTTGGCAAAAGACGGGGGGGAGCGTTACTGGGACGTCGCGACGGACCTCGGCGGCGAGGTCGGAATACGGATCGCGGTCTGTATTTGTGTTTCTTGAGAGTGCTGGTTTCCCTACAGCTTTCTTGAAGGACGGTGATTGGGTCGTCAGGGTCGACGAGGGTATGCCGAGGACGGCGAATCTTACTAATCTTGGAGGGAGCGTATCGGGTAGCCGATACGATTAAGGGATTCTGGTGCTTTTCTGCAGATTCGATGAAGTGCTTAGTAAGACGCTTCATGAATTGCTTGATAGTTGGGACTTTGAGGTCGACATGTAGTCGGTCATTCCTAACGAACCACGGGGCGCCCGTGGCCTTTCGGAGAAAACGATTTTGGATGGTCTGCATCCTATGGATATGTCGATCCTTTGTGTGTGCGAAGACGGCACACGCATAGGTCATTATCGGACGTATGCACGTGGTATAGATGCGCAGTTTGCATTTAAGGGATAGCTTGCTGCGTGCATTCAGCATGGGATGAAGCCTACCGAGAGCGAAAGCGGCACGCGAACGTACCGCTTTTATGTGCTCGCCAAAGGTGAGGTTTTGGTCAAGGATCACTCCTAGATATTTGGCTTGCTTTTCCCAAGGGATCGGCTTGTCAAACATGGTGATCGGACTAAGGGGGGGTAGAGCTCTAGTACGCGGCTTGCGAAACAAGACCGCCTGGCTCTTCTCCGGATTTACTTCAATCCTCCATCTCCGAAACCATTCGCCTAGGGCGTTGGCGGATCTTTGGAGGTTGAGGGTGATGGCCTTGGTGCTCGTGCCGGAGCAGTAGATGGCCGTGTCATCGGCAAATAATGCCAACTGCGTCTTGGGGTTTTTGGGGACATCGCTAGTGAATAGCGTGAATATTAGGGGGGAGAGCACACCGCCTTGCGGTACGCCGGCACGTATGGGACGGGGGCTAGAAAGCGCCCCTTCGATACGATAACGAAAGGTACGATTCGACAGATAGTCTCGTAAGATGAGCACGAGACGGTCTGGCACGCCAAGTTTATACAGCTTGTAAATCAAGCCGTTGTGCCAAACTTTGTCGAATGCTTTCGCAATATCGAAGAATAGGGAACCAGACATTCGACCATGCTGGAAGTGGCCGTTGATGTGTTCAACGATACGATGTACCTGTTGAACACATGAGTGATTAGCTCTAAAGCCAAACTGCTCGTCTGGAATGAGGCTCTTGCGCTCGACAAAATCCTTGAGACGCTTATAAATAAGTCTCTCGTAGATTTTGCCGAGCACATTGAGCAGACTGATGGGGCGATATGAGGTCGGGGAGGACTTGGGCTTTCCGGGTTTGGGAATACCAATAACGGTAGCCTCTTTCCACTCTTGGGGAAACATGTTGTTGGACAGAGCGCCGTTGAAAATGGCGGTCATCAACACGATCAGAGCTCTAGGGAAAAGTTGTAACACCTTGTTGGTGATACCATCGGACCCAACCGTGGTAAAACAAATTCGTAAGAAAATTTATGCTCATGGGCTGACTTCATATTCCTGAAGAGAATCTTAACACCGCGATTCAGAAAAACGCGTCATCAGTACATTGCCATCTATCGACAATGTAGTTAAACTGTCAAAAATGAGTTTGAACTTAGGAGCCCACATGTTACGATAAATAATAATATTATGATAATAACATGTTCACTTTTCTTTTGCTTCCTACATAATATTAAGAGCTTATCAAATAACTCAACAATATGTTTTGAAGTTCGTTTCACACATTTGTTACTACTATTATTCTCAATAGATGGCATTGCAAGTCTCTGGAGTCTCAATGAAAACTACATATTTTAGCGCTCGATGAAGTTTCTTCCTAAACTTAAAAATTCAATATCTTTTTATTTTGTGGGTCGATTTTGATGAAATAAACGCTAAATGTTACTCGGGCTATCACTTAATATTTTTAAGTACCTAGATTTGTAACCCAATCTGTAGTTTATGCGTGATGCTCCCTCAAACGCACAGACAAACAGATAAACAGACAAACTGACAAAAATTTCAAAAATAGCATATTTGTCTTTCGTATTTTTTTCCTAACTTTTCTATGTAATTTTTATGCAAAAATATTCAATGTACAGACACGGTTGGTTTACGATTTTATTATAAATATGTATAGATTGAGTTCAATATAATTTGACTCTTGGTTACTTATGCAAAGTATCTATGAGATGTTTGCTAAATGTAACTGTGTAATGTGAATGATTTGTAGGTAGGGGACTTTTTAATAGAAGTGATAGAAATAAAACAACTGAAATGTATTTGCTAGTTTATTCACATCTTTTTATGCAATTTGCTTATAATGTCCTTAACACATTTATAGATATCGTCATTGAACACATTCCCCACAAATATTGGCACTACAATCACATGACGAATTCGTGAATTCATCGGCGGCAAAAACTTGTATGCGTATTATTTTACTGCGATGACCTGTTGATGGTTTCTGTATGTACGAGTATACAACATCATTTTTTCGCTTTTTATTATTGCTGTTGTTGTCACTGTTGCTGCATGGTGGGGTATCTTCAAATTCGAACGGTTGAAATGGCCTTTCTCTCTCCAAATAGTTGACCACTTTTTGACGTAGGGTTTGTTCGGCAGTAATCGGTGAGTATGAAGAATCAGTGGGGAAAATATCGCTGGACATCTGAAACAAAGAAGTAAATATTATTAATTAAATAAAACTAAAATTACAAGTTGTCGTAGACTATGAACTATCCTAGAATTATTTTTTTTATCAATAATTTAAATAAAACACTTTTTTTAAATATTTACTTACCGACATCGTAGAGCAGATCAGACCACTTGACTGTATTTTTTTGGTATCTTGGATCGGTTTATAGGTATAGGCGCTCACCCAATTTTTTTTGTCAATAAGGTTCAATTTAATTTCGTTTTGTGTATGTAAAGTAATCCTAAACTTACGGTTCTCTATTTGGCTAGGAATTTGTGGCACGTGCGCAAAGATGTTTTTTTTTCGATGTAAAAATGCTGTGCTTGCAATCTTTGTGATGAACTTATTTTTGCATGTATGCATTTTTACAAATTTGGTTATGCGTGACGCGTTTTTACGGCTATACAGAGTTGATACGACAAGAGGGGCATTAAATTAAACTACGTATACTATAGGTACGTGTTCAGTATTAATTCGATACGGTACCGCTCGCACTGGCTTTTATGTTAGGTAACGTTTCGAAGTACGCGCACAAAAACAAACACACTAAATTTTTAAATTTTCGATGTGTCCTCCATTCACATTGATGCACAAATTATACCGACGGAGAATATTGTTATTTATTTTTCTAATTAGATCACTGTCCGTCGCTAAGCACTTTAATTTGTGAAATGCTAAAATAATCCTATTTTTTAACTCTTCAATTGTATTTACCTCTGAGGCATACACTTCACCCTTAATGTAACCCCACAAAAAGAAATCCATGGGAGTGAGGTCCGGAGATACTAATACTAAATAATAATAATCCCAAGTTACGTGTCCTATCACCATAAAAAACAGTCAATCACAAAAAAAACACTAATACTAAATAATAATAATCCCAAGTTACGTGCCCTCTCACAATAACAAAATAAAATTACAATTGTTTGCGCGCGCAGTCCACAAACCGTACGTTCCGAAAAACAAGCGTCCGCGTCGGCGCACTGAGGCCGGACTTACCGATCGCAAAAAACAAGGATGCAACAAACTGACCTATTTCTATTTCTTTCGCTCGCTTTATGTTAGTCGCTTTCGTAGTGAAAGTGCAAGTGTGTGTGTATTGATTGCTTCCTTGTTTGCATTGCCAATTTTTAGTGAATGTCCTTCGACATGCGTCAGAGCGGCAACAACGCATCGTAGATTTATCGTTGTAAGGTGCATGACCTATGCTTAGACGATAATCAACTGTTAGAAAAGATACATCGTGTTCAAACCGTGCAAAAACTTTAAAAATCATTTGCGACTAAACTACTGCTCCTAATTAATTTATTTTTGGTACAGAGCTTGAAAATGGTACCTAGTATAGGCAGTTTAAAGGAAAGCCCCTCTGTCGTATCAACGTTGTATATACGGGTTGAGGGGAACAGTTTGTACCAATCCTCCACTGGAAGGACTCAGTGCTCCTGAATTTCTACATCAAGTAGGTACAGAACATAAGTTCATCAAGAAAAACTCAGCAGGCTTTGAAATGTAAGTAATTTTTTTTTTCAATCAATCCTCTGTTGAATAATTTCATCTACCTACTCACTAATTTTATCTTTCAATCGTATCATTGATTCATCAATTCAATAATTTTATCTATTCAATCATTTCATTTATTCTCCTATTCAATAATTTCATTAATTTATTCATTATCTTTCAAATTATAATCGATTAATCTATTTCAGTCAAAGAATGAATCTACCTTTTCTTCTGCATTCAATATATTCATTCAATTAAAGCAATTTAATCTAATCCTGTACTGAACTGGGGCAATGTTTTCTTAATTTCTAATACATAAATATTTATATTGTTGCAGGTCGAAACAAACAGCTTCGCAACTTTTCTCTTCCGATGATGAAGCCATCCATCAGCAGCAGTTGAAAAAGCCGAAGGACTCCAAAGCGTCATCTTCGTCGCTGACTGTTAAGAGGTTGGCGGAGGGAGAATCGTCCAACACCGAGATTAAGAAGAGGAAAAAGAATAAGACCACGATCAACCCCATCAGCGCCAGCATGCGACCCACATCGCATGACCTGTTCGGGACCGACAGCGACGACGAGCAGGAAGAGGAGGTCGCTGGAAGCACTTTGGGTAAAAAAATAACACCATTGCATTCTTATTATACGCGCAGAGTAGCTAATGGTATAAGTAAACAGACTCATGAAACCAAAAAGGGTAAATTTTATATAGAATTAAAGATCTATGATTACAGTGAGATAGAGCGTGTAGCGCCTATAAATCGATGGAGGCATGCAATTGTAACTGTAAAAAATCGCACTAATGACGAGACGCCAGCATGGAATCATTTAAAAGACTTTTTAAAATAAACTCATAAAGAGTTCAAGCACTGTCCCATAGATTATGTCAGCAGTTATTTTTAGTAGATATATCTCTTAATTCTGTTATAATACTTACTCATTTATTTTTTCTTCTCACTTGTATCTTGTACCTAATCATTATAATAACAATTTACCTAATTACTTTAACTGTAGTATCTAATATCATAGTTATCGAGCACCTATTTGCGTAAAAAATATTTATTCATAAGGATGACAATATATTGTGGCGTATTATGTCGCAACACCGTTAACAATATTTTGGGTGGCAACACCAAATGTTTCCGGCGCGAGACATAAGTCTGCCGCCACAGTGTAAAATTTATTGACACAGACTGAACATTCGAGCCAGCGAGCGTGAGCTCTCGTTATATATATTGTGTATTGCAAATAGTAACGAATAGAAACCATTTCCGATATCCACGACTTTTATTTGCGTGTGTACCTCCAAATTGGTGACCCCGACGTGATCGAGACGCAACTATACAGCGAGGAGGTAGGTACCTACAGCAGTGAACGTGGAACCGGACTTCAGCAGTGAGCCACGCTGAGATCTTCAGCCTGCCCAATCCGACTACGCCGCAACGTTTTCCAGGCTGGTTTTACCACTTACCGCCGGGAAATTCGCTGAACGAGAAGTTGCCGAGTAGATACCTAGGTACCTACCTAACTGCTCATACCGGCCTCTGCGTAAGTCAGAAGGCGCAACAACGGATTGCAGCAAGTTTGTGTTATTTAGTGCATCATTCGCAAGCAGTTTTCATTATCTTACGTACATCCTACGCATCATTTTCGTTTTTTGAATGTTCCGAGGCCATCGACCCGGAAACGGAACTCCATCAAGACGCTACCTATCTTGACGCCATGCGCTACCTATCGGGGAATAGCGGAACTTCCCGATTTATGATCGAATGAATGATTGAACTGTCGTCGGCCCGATATGTCAATGTCATCGCAACGCGGGATCTTGAAGACTTGAAAATACGATTAACTTTCCCCTAAATAATTAGTGCCTGCATGTGCATCTTACTAAAAAACTAACTTTGTGCTCGGTGGTTTCAAATGTAAATAACAATAGCATTTTTATCTTTATTTTTACACATGTTCATGTTTGTTTATATATTTTTCGTATTGGTTTTTCGTGTGTGTTTGTTTAAAAGTTAGCACTGGCTGAGGCTTGTATTAATGGTAAAAGGTATTGAATTTTATGTGAATTATTTCTGTACATAATTATCTGCAGCACATGCTTATTTACCTTGCGCGTTTTTATAGTTATAAGTTGCTTGTTATAGTTTTAAGCAACCTGACTGAGTGGTAACTGTAACTTGAACATTTACTTTGTTTTATAATATATTTATACATTTGTTATACACATATTTGACATGGAGAGCCAACAAATTGAGGAGAGACTCAACCAAATTCTGGCTAACAATGAAAGGCTAACACAACAAAATGCGGACTTGCGAGCACAATTAAATGCCCATAGTGTACAGAATCCAGCAGCATATGCAGTCCGTCCTAAACTGCCTCCTTTTTGGCTCGAGCATCCTGCTGGATGGTTTGCTCATCTAGAATCACAGTTTGTTTTATGCAATATTTCGGTTGATGAAACCAAATATAATTATGTTATTTCTCAATTTGATTCCAGGGTCTCTCATGAAGTCTAGGATCTGGTCACTAACCCTCCTCCAAAAGGTGGCCGGTATGAATGGATAAAGGAAGAAGTTATTAAGCGTTTTTCCACTTCCGAGTCACAAAAGGTCAGACAACTGTTGTCAGGTGAGGAGCTTGGTGACCGGAAACCTACCCAGTTTCTTCGTCATCTGAAGTCTCTAGCTGGTAGGTCTTTCCAAGATAATACAATAATCAGAGAACTGTGGCTACAACGTCTGCCTAAACACATACAGGCAATTTTGACTGCCCAAGGTGACCTCACCTTGGACAAAGTTGCCGAACTGGCTGCCAAAATTTTAGAGGTCAACTCTGTCTCTGTCAACGCCATTTCTCCTATTCCAGCTAGTGCCCCTGACCTCGCTGCCCTTACTGTGCAAGTTCAAGAACTTGCATGTCAGGTGGCTGTTTTAACTACAGGACAGTCCAGTTCTAGACAACGGTCTGGTTCTAGGTCTCGTCAACCTAGATCCAGATCTGCGTCCCAGGTGGCCCAACAGCCTTTCTGTTGGTACCACCATAAATTTGGTGCAAAAGCAAGTAAATGTACCAAACCATGCTCTTGGTCGGGAAACCAACAGAACAATCTGTAGCAGCGGCGACCGATTGTTTCAATAGTAGCCGCTTATTTGTTGTGGACAAAGACACCAAGTTCCGATTTTTGTTGGACACTGGATCTGACATTTGTTGTTTTCCTAAAAAATTGCTAGGAAGCAAAAGAGCAGATCCAAATTACAATTTATGTGCAGCAAATGGCAGTTCCATAAAAACTTATGGCTGTCATACCTTTACACTCAATCTTGGTCTCCGCCGTGCCTTCAAATGGAACTTTGTCATAGCTGATGTTGATACCGCCATCATTGGTGCTGACTTCATGGCCTTTTACAACCTACTTCCCGACTGCAGAAACAAAATAATACGCTGCGGAGTTACTGGTCTCACTGCTCCAGCCTCTGTAGCCAAATTCAACCAGCTCAGCGTAAAAACCGTTAAAATTGAAGAATCAGAATTCCACAAAATTTTATCTGAATTTCCAGCTATCACGAGACCCCCCGGAATCCATCGCGAGGTGAAGCACAACACGGTGCATTACATCAAGACGACCGACGGCCCACCCGTGGTGTCTAAGCCGCGCCGCCTCGCGCCGGACAAACTGCGCGCAGCGCAGAAGGAGTTTGCGGATATGGTGCAAACTGGCACCACTCGCCCTTCCAAGAGTCCGTGGTCCTCACCACTGCATTTAGCCCCGAAGAAAGACTCTTCATGGCGCCCTTGCGGCGACTATAGAGCGCTGAACGCTCGGACTATACCGGATAGGTATCCCGTGCGCCATATAGGGCATATTGCGATTTTAGTCACGCTCTCGCTGGTTCCACCATCTTTAGTACTATTGATTTAGTTAAGGCATATCAACAGATTCCGGTGGAGCCAGCTGACATCTGCAAAACTGCCATTATAACACCGTTTGGCTTGTATGAATTCCCCTATATGACGTTTGGACTCAGAAATGCTGGACAAACATTTCAGCGTTTCATTGATGAAATTGTCCAGGGTTTGGATTTTTGTTTCCCATATGTCGATGACATCTTAATATTTAGCAGGGACGCCACGGAGCATTGTAACCACTTACGCACGCTCTTTGAACGATTGGCTAACTACGGTGTAGTAGTTAATCCAACAAAGTGTGTGCTAGGTACATCCGAGGTTATTTTCCTCGGTTATAAAGTCTCCAGTGATGGCATAAGCCCCCCGGAAGAAAAAGTCCAAGCATTGAAAGATTTCCCCCTTCCTAAAACAGCCCAAGGTCTCCGCAGGTTCTTGGGCATGTTAAATTACTACCGACAGTTTCTGCCCAATGCCGCCGAGACTCAAGCCCCGCTCATTGACTTCCTTACAGCTACAAAGCTTAAGGGAGCCAAGCCAATGCCCTGGACTCCTGAACTGGAGCACGCTTTCACTGCATGTAAGGACAGCCTCTCTCAGGTCACTAGGTTAGCACATCCCGTACCTAACGCCCCATTGGCGTTGTACACAGATGCTTCTGGCACACAGGTGGGCGCGTGCTTACAGCAGCAAAGTGAACAGGGCTGGCAACCACTTGCTTTTTTCAGCAAGAAGCTTACAGCGAGTCAGTCAGTGTGGCCAGCGTATTATAGGGAACTGTTGGCAGTATATTTGGCGGTGCAGCATTTCCGGCATATATTAGAGGCGCAACACGCCACAATATATACGGATCACAAACCTCTGTTGTATGCATTCAAGCAACGCAGAGAAAAGCTGCCACCCAGCCAACTTAATCAACTCACCTTTATCTCCCAATTTACTACCGACATACGGCACGTAAAGGGAGACGACAACGTCGTCGCCGACACGATGTCGCGCATCGAAGCCGTCTCGCTCGAGTGCGATTATACCACATTGGCTCGAGCACAAGACGCCGACGATGAGTTAAAAACTTTATCTGACTCGTCTCTCAATATGCAACATACTTTAATTCCAGGCACGGACACCACCGTCCAGTGTGACGTCTCAACAGGCAAACCGCGCCCCTACTTGCCAGCACCGCTGCGCCGCGCCGCCTTCGATCGCCTGCACGCGCTCAGCCACCCCGGTGCTCGCGCCAGCGCGCGCCTTGTGGCACAGCGTTATGTGTGGCCTGGTGTTGCGCGCGACTGTCGCGCCTGGGCAAAAGAATGTCTCAACTGTCAGCGCGCCAAGGTGACGCGCCACGTGTCCGCGCCACTCGGAACTTTTGCCGCTCCATCATCCAGGTTTCGCCATGTCCACTTGGACATAATCGGCCCTCTGCCCACATCGAGAGGCTATTCATATTGCCTGACGGCGATCGACCGTTTCTCTCGATGGCCCGAGGCTTGGCCGATGGCTTCGATAACCGCCGAGGAGGTAGCTGATCGATTCGTTGAGGGTTGGGTTGCACGCTTCGGCGTTCCCACTACAGTCACGACTGACCAAGGCCGTCAATTCGAGTCGGACCTTTTCAAACGGCTCATGAATGTTGGCGCGACCGAGCGAAGGCGAACCACCAGCTACCATCCTCAAGCTAACGGCATGATCGAGCGCTTTCATCGACAACTGAAAGCTGCTCTCATGTGCCACAGCGACACCTGGCACCGAGCCCTACCCATCGTGCTTATCGGCATTCGATCTGCTTTGAAAGAGGATCTCGAGTGTTCGGCTGCCGAACTTATTTATGGGGAGCCGCTTCGCCTACCAGGAGAGTTCCTGATAGCCAGCACCCCCAATAACACTGACAACGTCAACGATTTTGTGACAGTTCTGCGCACGAAAATGGCCAATTTGCGTCCAATTCAGGCGTCGCGACACACGCAACCGACGTCGTTTATTTTCAAGGACCTTCAGGATGCCTCTCATGTTTTCCTGCGAGACTATACTGTTCGCCGTGCACTGCAGCCGCCCTACACTGGACCCTACAAGGTAATGTCACGGACCGAAAAGTTACTCGACATTGACATTGCAGGTAAACGCGTGACGGTCAGTATCGACCGCGTGAAGCCTGCATACATCGCACCTGACTTAGCGAGCGACCTCTCCCGGATAACCACTCCGCAACAGACCGCAGCGCCTGCGCCTGCCATGCAAGCGCCTTCCGCGCCCGCGCTACCTGCGCCCTCCGCGTCTGCACAGCCGACTATGCCCCCTGTAGCACAACAACCAGTTACCACCCGGTCAGGTCGCACTGTTAGATTTAAGGATAGGTTAGATATTTAGCTTAAGTTTTGTTTTTAACTTTTTTGTTTCCTATCTGGTGTAATCTACTTCGTGTGTATTATTATTTGTATTTTTTTTTTCCCCTGTTTAAATAACTTGTTATTTTCTCCGTAGGGGGGTGGTTGTGGCGTATTATGTCGCAGCACCGTTAACAATATTTTGGGTGGCAACACCAAATGTTTCCGACGCGAGACATAAGTCTGCCGCCACAGTGTAAAATTGATTGACACAGACTGAACATTCGAGCCAGCGAGCGTGAGCTCTCGTTATATATATTGTGTATTGCAAATAGTAACGAATAGAAACCATTTCCGATATCCACGACTTTTATTTGCGTGTGTATCTCCAAAATATTATGCAGAAATGTAACTATAAAATTATATTTTTGTTTCATTTACAGTACAAACCCCGTCTACTCACCGAATGCAATATACAAATAATCCAGAATATATTGAATATAAAAAATGTCACATTAAAACCCCGACTAATGAATTCAAATATCATTTGAGAACCAACATTCACAAGTCTAATAGTTTATTGCAAAGTGAATTTGAAAATATTTACATAATTGCAAGTGCTTTCAAAAACAGAATTATAACATATCGTTTAAATCCTGCACAAGATGTTGAATACCTCACACCGGAGGCATTCTTGTGTCAGAATAAAAATGATATCCTGAAACTCATACGTATACATCTTTACTGAAAAATACTTGTCTCAAGATTAATTTCGAATTGTTTGCCCACTTTGTCTTACCAAAAACGAGTGAGCAGCAACTTAAGTCATTCAATACGAAATATGAAATTATTTGCAATAACACAGATATTGATGAATTGTATTTGAAAGTAACCGAAATTTTAAAATGTAAAATGTCAGAATTCGAGCATAAAGACTCTGGATGGTCTTACCATGCTGTAAGTCATCTAGAAATCAATGTGAATAAATATTGCCCAATGAGAGGTGGCACTTATTTAGATTTGCCACCAAAAATTAAGAATTCTAAAAGTTGTATTAATTTCCAAAATAATGTCAATCATTGATTTTTATGGAGTGTGGTAGCTGCTTTGTTTCCTGCTAAAATGAACGTATGCAGGACTCATTCGTACCCACACTACAGTTCTGTATTAAATATTGAGGGAATGTCTTTTCCTGTCTCATATCAAGACATAAAACTATTTGAAATAGACAACAACATAAGTATTAATATTTATGGAGTAGATAATAAGAGCGGAAACGTGACTGGACCTCTGTATTTAACAAATAGCAGAAAATCAGTTCATGTTAATTTGTTATATTTAGAAAGAAAGGGGGTAAGTCATTACTGTCTTATTAAAAATCTAATACGATTAGTAAGACGGCAAGTGACAAGCCATAAAGGTAATTTTTTGTTGTGAATCATGTTTACAATTCTATAGCAGTGAAAATAAGTATAGATCTCATGTCTGTTCAAAAGTTTTATCTATTTTGCCTGAAAAGAATAGCAAACTCGGTTTTAAGAATTTTGAAAGAAAATAAAAAATTAATTATGTCATCCATGCAGATTTTGAAAGCCTATTACAGAGTTGTTTCGAAACAAAATCTGAAAAAAACACACGATTTCAAAAAACATCAGCCCTCGTGTTTTGGATACTATATATTATGTTGTTCACACGTTCCAAGCCAAAATAAATATGTTACATATAGAGGTCCTGACTGTGTTGAAGTATTTGTTAGGGTACTAGATTAATAGAGGATGTGAAGAAAATAAATGAAATATTATCGATGAGTAAACTAATGACACCTTTGACAAAAAAAGAGCAAATCAGTTATAACAATGCTACTATTTGTCATATTTGTGATATTATTTCACGATAAGGTACGTGACCACGATCATGTGACAGGAAAGTATAGAGGACCTGCACATGTTCAATGTAACTTGCAGTTAAGAGTATGTCCATTCATACCAGTAATTTTTCATAATTTATCGAATTACGACTCCCATCTGTTTATACAGGAATTAGTGAGGCATGGAGGTTATATAAAAATAATAGGTACCTAAAACTAAAGAAAAGTATATAACTATTACCAAATATATAGATAACGAGAACGAAGACCGGTCTATTCAAATAAAATTCATAGATTCGTTTTAATTCTTAAGCTCGAGTTTAGACGCACTAAGTAAAAGTTTATCAGATCACGACTTTATTCATTTATCAGCAGAATTTAATAATGAAAACATACACTTGTTAAAAAAGAAATTATCCTTATGATTATATCAACTCATGGGGCAAGTACGAAGAAACAACAGTCCCTCGAAAAAAAAATACTTTTTTAACTCTTTGAAAATGGAACACATTAGCGATAAAGAATATGAACATGCGAAAACTGTGTGGAATATATTTAATATCAATACAATTGGTGAGTATAGGTACTGATTTATATTTAAAATGCGATGTTTTATTACTGTGCGATATATTTGAAAATTTTCGTAAAATAAGCTTACAATATTATAAGTTAGACCCTGTGTACCATGTAACGGCACCTAGTTTAAGCTGGGATGCTTTGTTGCTTTATACACGTGTTGAGCTAGACTTGATTTATGACTTAGAAATATATCAGATGTTAGAAAAGGGCATACGTGGTGGTCTGGCTCAGTGCTACGCCATGCAAAAGCAAATAATCCCTATCTATCAGATTATAACAATCTAGAACCGTCTAGCTATTTGATTTACCTTGATTGCAATAATTTGTACGGATATGCAATGACGAAAAAAAAAATCCCAATTTCAGAGTTTAGACTTTTAAATCAGGAGGAAATTAACTGTTTCAATGCAATGAGTGTACCTGATGATAGCGAATACGGCTTTACTTTAGAGGTAGATCTCGAATATCCTGAATCAGTACATGATTTTCACAGTGATTTGCCCTTTGCTCCAGAGAAATTCATACCCCCTGGAGAAAAGACAGCTAAACTGATAGCTAATTTATATGATAAATTTAACTATGTAATTCATTTTAGGTTAGGTTAGGTTACCAACCAACCGCCTCACGATATGAGACGGTTGGGGCAGTGCCGGACTCTTACCGGCTAAAACCACCTCCTGCCACGCTTTTTGTCCCCTGACTTCGTCAGAGACAGTGTCTGCGATTTTAGACTTTAGTCGTCAAATTGGTTATATATAACTATGACTAAGCCTTCTATGGCGGTATACATGCGTTACATGAAAGCTACTATTTATATCTGGGACGTATGCCTTTTTTTTTTTTTTTTTTTTACTTCATTTTTTCTGCCTTCTATTTTTTTTTTTTTTTTCTTTTTTATTTTAGGTACTTATGCTATATACTTACTATATATCTAAGTATCCTAATTAAATATTCTTATTCCTATTTATTACTAAGTTCCCTATTTCTAAACAATATTCTAGAAAGATTTCTCTTTTTCGGCCAATCATTAAACTTCTCCCAAGCACAAGTTTCTCGTCCAGCTGGTGTTCTGCTTTGTACCGCGCCTTTGCGGTTATGGGACAGTCCAGTAGAAGATGTGCAACTGTTTCCTCTACACCTGGTTCACAGGCGCACGATGCATTCTCTTTACACTTGAAACGTTTCAGGTATGCAGAGAACCCACCGTGCCCTGTGAGGATTTGGGTGATCACGCTTGTGAGCTCAAGTTTTCGAACCACTCTGTATGCCGCAACCGCATCAGGGAAGAAAAGTTTTGTTCCAGAGGCTGTTGCCCCTGACTTATATCTTTCGTTCCATTCGTCAAGCGACCCCATACGGATCTGCCGCTTGACGAATGAAACGGGGCACAGGTCATAATCCGGCCTCTTCTTCGACCCCAGGGCGGCCTCCTTCGCGAGTTGGTCGGCTCGCTCGTTGCCCTCCAATCCTGCGTGGGCTTTTATCCAAAACAAGGAGACACTCTTGTTCTGGAGCTTACAGCGTCGGATGGTGTCCCTTATATCCACCGCTACGGGATGGGGGGCACTGATGTTTGTGATCGTCTGGAGAGCCGCCATGGAGTCGCTGAAGTTGCCGAACGTGCCTTCCCTGTGTTTAAGGGCTTCCTTAGCCACCTTTTGCAGGGCCAAGAGCTCAGCCTGATAGACGGTACAGTACGACGGCAAAGTAAGTTTGAGGGCCCGTGTTTTGATGGCGCCATTCCACAAGGATAGCGCCGCTCCAACCTTGCCCTCAATCTTACTGCCGTCCGTAAATATGCGCACAGCGAAGTTACTGTGGTTGTTATATTGTTCCTCGTCCATCAGGCTGCCGAACTGCAGAGAGGTCTGTTCCGCGGGGTGTGGGGCCTCCAGAGCTGGAGCCATCCGTTCGACCTCCCTGTCTCCTAGTGCGGGCCGGGGCACGCCCCTCCTGGCCTCGTAAAGTGAAGCAACTTCCCTTATCCGGAGGTCAAGAGGAAGCATCCCAGCCAGCACCAGTGCCGAGTTGAGGGAGACCGTACGGTAGGCTCTGGATAGTTTCTGCGCGAACCCTCTTTGGACCACGTGCAGCTGCTTCATGACCCCTAATTTGTAGACGGCTGGTGCCCATGCGCTTGCGGCATACAGCAGCGTTGGCTCGACTGCGGCGGTATAAATAGTGCGGATCACTTCTGGGTGCAGACCCCAGCTAACCCGGGCCGCTCTGGTCAGCTACTTGTACATAGCTATCGCCTTCTTACAGACGATAGCTACGTGTTTGTTAAAGGTTAGTTTGGCGTCAATGGTGAGGCCCAACATCTTGACATCTTGGGACATTCCAATGTCGATCCCGCCCATGCTCAAGCGCGGGGTATCGTATTTGAGCTTCCGCGTTAGCACCATCGCACAGGTTTTGTGCGGAGCGAAATTCAGATTATTTCTGACACCCCACGCTCGAACATGTTCGAGAGCGGCATTGGCACGTCCCTCGATTTCCGCTGCCGTTTCTCCTTCGAAGAGCGTCACGACGTCGTTGGCAAAGGCCTGGCAGTAGAAACCTCTTCCCTCCAGCTGCTTCAGGAGCGGGTCCAGCAGCAAATTTCAAAATATTGGACCTCCAATTGACCCCTGGACGCATCCTTTGCTGGTCGACCTTCTGCTCTCCTCTCCAGCGTATCTCACGACCACCTCCCTGCCACTGAGATAGCTGCTGACGACTCGTCTCAAATTCACCGGACACTGTTTCTCAGCCAAACGTAGCTTTATCGCAGGCCACCAAGTGTTGTCGAAGGCTCCCTCTATATCCAGCGACACGAGCGTGACAATTTTTTTGCATGTCAAGCTCGATCGAATGTGCTGCACTAGTGTATAGAGGGAGTCCTCCGTGCTCTTTTGGGGCTTAAACCCGTATTGGCGAGTACTAATCCTTGGAAGGAGGTAAAATTTGAGACGAGCAACCAGCATTTTCTCGTACACTTTCCCTAAGATAGGCAAGAGCCCAATCGGCCTGTACGATTTCGGTACAGTGTACGAGTCTTTGCCCGGCTTCCTTAACACGACCACCGTCGCTTCCTTCCAGGTCTTCGGGAAGTGGTGGTACGCCAGGCATTTGTTCAACAGTGACAGGAAGTACTCGGGATCACACCTTATAGCCTGGGAGCAGATGTCAGCCGTGAGGCCGTCGGCTCCCTGTGCCTTTTTTGGGTTGAACGACGTCACAGACCTATCAAGCTCGCTTAGGGTAAACGGTGGGTCATGCCGTTCATCATGACTCCACTCGTTTACCATCATTGCCCGTTCTCTGATTTGGCGATGGTCTATGTTGTCGTCCCCCTCACGGTCCTCGGGGTAAAATGTCTCAGCCAATAGCCTCACCAAACCCTTCGCATCCAGGGTCTCCCCTCTCGTCTGCAGCGGCAGATCTTCCTCTCTCTTAGCCACTCTGCCCATCACTCTGTAAACTCCCTCCCAGACCCCTTCTCTGGTCTGCTTACTGCAGAACCCCTCCAGCTTTCCTCTTGGGCTTTCTTTACAGCTGCTTCATTCTTTTCTTCCAGGTTAGGTTAGGTTAGGTTAGGGGCGAGCTGGGGGCCTCCTCCGAAAGGAGGGACGCCCGGCGGATTCCCCCTCGGCATACCGGCCCATCGTTCTGCTCGATGAGGTCGGTAAATTGTTCGAGGGGATCATCGCCGGGCGGCTCAGGAGCCATTTGCAGGGTGTAGGGCCGAACCTGTCGGACGCCCAGTTCGGTTTCCGACAGGGCCGGTCCACCATCGACGCGCTGGCCCTTCTTAAGGGCCAGGTGAAAGAGGCGGTCGAGGCGGGGGACGGAGTGTTGGCGGTGTCGTTCGACATAGCCAACGCCTTCAACTCCGTTCCCCACTCTACAATATTGGGGCGCTCCGGTATCACGGAGTGCCCCAATACTTGAGGAGGCTCCTGGCCAGCTACTTGGAGGATCGAGAGGTCCTCCTTGTGGACAAACTGGCCAGGTTGCGGAGATACGGCGCGGAGTCCGGTGTTCCGCAGGGGTCTGTCTTAGGGCCCCCCCTGTGAAACATCGGATTCGATTGGCTGTTGCGGGGAGCTCTTCTCCAGGGCACGAGTGTCATCTGCTACGCGGATGACACTCTCCTCACTGCCCGGGGGAAGAGCTTCGGGGAGGCGGCCTGTCTGGCCTCGGCTGGCGGGTCCTTGGTGGCAGGAAGGATCCGCCGCCTGGGATTGAGGGTGGCGCTGAACAAGACCGAGGCCGTGTTCTTTCACGGGCCTCGGCAGCGCTGCCCTCCCGACGCCCACATTGTGGTGGGCGTCAGGGTGGGCGTCCAGGCCCAGATGAAGTATCTGGGCCTGGTGCTGGACAGCAGGTGGCGCTTCGGCCCGCACTTTAGCGGGCTGTCGACGCGCCTACTGAGGGCTGCGGACGCCCTCTCCTGGCTCCTCCCGAACCTGGGGGGGGCCAACGCACGATGCCGGCGCCTATATCTGCATCCTGCGGAGCATGGCCCTGTACGGGGCCCCCATTTGGGCAGACTCCCTGCAGAGGAGGGAGAATGCGACAGTAATGCGCAGGCCCCAAAGGGCCATTGCACTGCGGGTGGCGAGGGCCTACCGCTCGGTGGGCTTTTCGGCGGCGTGCGCTCTGGCGGGCACCCCTCCTTGGGAGTTGGAGGCGTGGGTGCTCGCCAGAGTGTACGAGTGGACGGCGCGACGAAAGGCCCTTGGGGAGCGCCCCGTCGCGGAGGAGCGGGAGGCCGTGCGGCGGGAGGCGAGGGACGCCATCATCGTCCATTGGACGGACGACCTCGCCTCCGCCACCTTTGGCCGCCGAACCCTGGACGCGCTCGGTCCGGTCCTGCGAGACTGGCTCGGGAGGGAGGAGACCCCGGCGTGCCACGACTGCGGCGCGGCGGAGGACATGGCTCAGCACACCCTCGAGGTGTGCCCGGCTTGGTCTGAGTCGCGCCGCAGTCTAACAGCGGAGATCGGACAGGACCTCTCACTTGCCGGCGTGGTCAACGCCATGCTAGAGAGTGAGGGGTCCTGGGCAGCTGTCGCCTCTTTTTGCGAGGATGTCATCTCGCAAAAGGAGGCGGCGGAGCGCGCGCGGGAGGACGACCCTCTCGCTGCGCCGCTCCGCAGGCGCAGAAGAGGTCGGAGAAGACGCCGTCTTCTCCCTCCTCATGATGGTGATGGGCGGGCGATAGGCGCGGGGGCGCCTCCGCCCGCATTGCACTCCACACCACCCTCGCCGGTCATTCCCAGCCCTCCCCCTGAACGGGGAGGACTTGAGGGGCCCGCCGCTTTAGGCGGGTTGTCGTCGGAGGAGGACTGGACGCTAAGGCTGCGCCGATCTCCCAGTCCTCTTCCACTCGGACGACGCGGGAATAACGCTGGGTCGTTTTAGTGGGTATACCGGGTCAGCCCGGGGAGTCCCACATACCCCTCCCGTTCCCCCGACGGGAGGGTATGCGTAATGCATTTTTTCCCTGTTTAAAAAAAAAAAAAAAAAAAGGTTAGGTTAGGTTTTTTTTTTTTTTTGTTGGTATGGCAGGAGGGGAAATCCTCATGAACGCCCCAACCGCCTCACGGATGACACGGTTGGGGCAGTGCCGGACTTTTACCGGCTAAAACCACCTCCTGCCTTCTATGTGTTCCCCTGACGTAGACAGGGCGCTTTTTTGCAGTTTTTAAAATGTGTTGTCTATTTTAAAAAATTACCAAGAATGAGCTAAAGTGTATGGAAAACTAATTTATTTGAAATCTATTTTAAAAATCTAATTTGGCCGTTATTCACTATGCTTTACGCGTGATATTACTATATAAGGAAAGCACAGTTTATATAGCTTTATTTCTTTTTATTACCCTATTTGAGACTTTGATGCAGAAATCTAATAATCTATTTCTATATCTATTTTGTTTAAATAAGTCACTAAAATTATTTCTGTCTAATTCTATCTCCAGCTCCTGTTCAAATTCGCGTCTCTCCCTTCCAAACGCAGGACACTGGAAGATAATGTGCGGAACTGTCTCGGGCACTCCCGGTTCACAAATGCACGATGGGTTCTCCTTACACTTGAAGCGGTGCAAGTATTCGGAGAACCCACCGTGCCCCGTCATAACTTGTGTGACTATGCCGGTTGGCTTCACCTGCCTTACAATTTTGAAGGCATCAATCGCGTCTGGGAGGAAGATCCTGGTAACTGAGGCGGTTGTGCCTTCCTTATACCTCCGGTTCCACTCGTCAAGCGACCCCATACGGATCTGCCGCTTGACGAATGAAACCGGACAGTGGTCGTAGTCGGGCCTTTTCTTGCAATGTAGTGCAGCTTCTTTCGCAAGATGGTCCGCGCGCTCATTCCCTGCCAGTCCAGCGTGTGCCTTTATCCAGAACAAAGAGACATCTTTGCTCTGTGATAAAGCCACATTAAGGTTCGCTCTTGCCTCCACTGCCAGAGCGTGGAGGGAACCCTGGTTCGTGACTGTCTGCAAAGCGGTTCTTTGCCTCGTACAGTGCGGCTGCTTCCTGTATTCGGAGGTCTAGTGGGAGTATCCCAGCCAGCACGAGCGCGGAGTTAAGCGAAACGGTGCGATAGGATCTGCAGAGCTTTTGAGCGAACCCCCGCTGGACTGAGTTAAGGAGTTTTTGGACTCCGACCTTTTTTGCTGCAGGCGCCCAGGCGCTGGCTGCATACATTATTACCGGCTCGACCGCCGCAGTATAGATGCTGCGCACAACCTTTGGGTGTAGACCCCAGCTCACTTTGGCTGCTCTGGACAACTGTTTGTAGAAGTTGATGGCCTTCTTACAAACGTTTGCAGCGTGGGTGTTAAATGTGAGCTTGTGGTCTACAGTAAGCCCCAGAATTTTGATTTCTTTAGACATGCCAATGTCGACCCCGCCCATGCTCAGAAGTGGGACATCGTGCTTCAGCTTCCTTGTCACAAGCATGGCACAGGTCTTGTGCGGCGCAAACTTCAGCTTGTTCTTGATGCCCCACCTCCGAACATACTCGAGGGCGGCATTGGCCTGTCTTTGGACCTCCAGTGCTGTATCCCCGTCAAAAATGAGGACTACATCGTCGGCAAAAGCCTGGCAGTAGTCGCCACGTTCTTCGAGCCCCTTTAACAGGGGATCCAGCACCAAATTCCACAGGATCGGACCCCCGATCGACCCCTGTACACACCCCTTGGTCGTACCCCTCCGGCACTCCGCTCCAGCGTACCTGACCCGGACGCTTCTCTCACTCAGGTAACTGTCTAGCATCCGCCTGATGTTCACTGGGCACTTTTCCTCAGCCAGTCTGGTTCTGATAGCCGGCCACCATGCGCTGTCGAAGGCTCCCTCTATATCCAGTGATACAACAGTGATTAGCTTCTTTTGATCCAGCTTCGAATTTATATGCTGCATCAGGGTGTAGAGGGAGTCTTCGGTGCTTTTCTGGGGCATGAATCCAAACTGGCGAGTACTCAACCGCGGGATCAGATGCCATTTCAGACGAGCTACCGTCATTTTCTCCAAGATTTTGCCCAGGACAGGTAGGAGGCCAATGGGCCTGTACGACTTCGGGGTTGTGTAGGTTTCTTTGCCGGGTTTCCGGAGTATCACCACGGTGGCCACTTTCCAGGCCCCAGGGAAGTGACCATGCTCTAGGCACTTGTTTGCCAGTGCAAGGAACACCCCTGGATCCTGGAGAATAGCCTGCGCACAGATGTCGGCTGTGAGACCATCCGGGTTAGGTTAGGTTAGGTTAGGTTAGGTTTTTTTTTTTTTTTTTTTTATATTTCAATCAATTACCGCAGACCTGGTGGTCCGCGCCTTTGTGTACTGTTTTACAATTGTTTACAACTTTTTCATTTTTTTTGTTACTTACAGTGTGTGCTCCTGCATCGGGCACGTTCCTTAAAACTACGCTTATATTTCTACAACGTAGCTTATAGTTATGCTCTTAAAAACTACGTGAGTCCATCTTCATATATATACTTTTTTTGTTTTTTTTTTTATATATATTTTTTTTAATTTTTTTTTTTAACCATGCACATGCATTTTTTTTTTAATATTTTTTTTTTTCTTTATATATATTTATATTATTTATAATTTAGAATTTACAGCCATTTACAGTTTTATTTGTACTTAAACTACACATTTTTTTTAAAGATAATATTAATACTAAAAGTATATTTACTCTATGTAGTTGCAATACTCACAATCCTATAATTGTATAAGTATTGCAACCACAGTCACACACGTAACACTTTTAACAACTTATTATTATTTTATTATTTATAATTAATTAGTTTTACAACCATAAGGGGCAGATTAGGAGGATTTGAGATGGGGTTGGGTGTTAGGGGACTTGTGGATATTATTTTAATTTTAATGGGGTCTAATGACCAGGGACTTCGCCAGTCTGATCAAAGGTTCGATGACCGCTGTGTCTCGATGCTGCATGGCCGTCTGCAGGTTGTAGTCGACGACCTTTTTAGTCGGCGCATCCATCGCCCTCTTTGAAAGCGACCCGTGGCGTCGTCGGCGTCGTCGGAATAGTAGACGCAACTGACCGTGTGTCTCAACACCGCCACTACCGCGTGGGAGATGCTGTCATGAACCTGGAGCCTCTTGGACTTGGTGTTGATGATAATGACGCTGTCGTAGGTCAACCCCTGAGCCTCGTGGATGGTTAACGTGCGCGAGCCTTCACCGGATCCGTATCCCTGGCTTATAAGAGAAGCTTTCTCTTCTTGTGTGTGGACCAGGAATAGGGTGTTTTGGGCAGTTCTTGGTATTTGCGCACCAGTGTAACCTTCCACTTTCAGGGAGTGGACCCGCGACAGCGACGACTTGGAGGAGTAGATACCGGAGTATATCTCGCTCAGTGCAAACGCGACATCCATCGGATTTCGATGCGTGCAAAGGAGCTCCTGAGTGATGCCAGCCACCAGAGTTGGACGGGTATACCTTAACTCAAATAGGTTCTCTCTGTCCAAGAATGGCAACTGGTTTATGTCTCCGATAAGGACAACCTCGCTTGCTCCCGACAACTTCACTGCCATGACTATGGCCCCAAAATGGTTCATTAAAGCCGTGAGGCGGTAAACTTTCTCTTGCTTCCTGAACCCGTTGACTAAGATTGAGGCCATAGTGCGCACCTTTGTCTTCACTCGATCTCCCAAGCGGTGCGCTAGCTTCACTCTGAGATCTTTAGCCGCTTCAGTTGTCGTGGTGGCTACGACGTCCTGTTCCTCATCGAAGAGGTTCACCACCCAGGTTGTCTTGCCGCAACCGGGGACGCCGTTCACCCACCCGATACTGGGCACCGCCCAATTTTCCTGCATATCTGGAGCCCCCAAGATGGACTTAGCCATTTCGAGGATCTTATCGTCCAGCATGATTTTGGTACATTTGGCGGTAACCAGTATCGGGTCGGTGCTCGGTGCTCTGAAAGCCCTCATCTCTGTGGTAGGCAGTGATCTCTCGCTGTCGGCTGTAGTTCGTGCTATGGTCGACGGCGAGGAGTCCTGGGACGCGGTGGTCTCCTTCTGCGAAACAGTTATCGCGCAGAAGGAGGCTGCGGAAAGGGAGAGGGAAATCTCAACCTCTCTCCCAGCCCGCAGCAGGCGCACCGGGCGTCGGAGGAGGGTATACGCTGCCCTCTTCCGGCCCCCCTAACTGGGTCTAGGGGCGGCGGAATTGGGGATGTCCGTCGCCCCCCATTCATTCGGCCCCGAGGTGGCGGCGCGTGGTGTTCCCGTGCGCCCCTCTTTGACGTCGTGGGGGGAGTCAAGCACCTCACTTCCCCCGCTGACCCGAGGTGGCCCGCAGAGACGGGCTGGCACCAGCCGGGGATTACGGAAGTCGCATTAGTTCTCGCGATCTCCGGTTGGTGAGAGATGGAGCACCGGGGTGGTTTTAGTCAGTAAGAGTCTGACAGACCCCTCCGCCCGCCCCAGGGCGGAGGACATCCATGAGGATTTCCCCCCGTCACAAAAAAAAAAAAAAAAAAGGTTAGGTTAGGTTAGGTTTCGGGGAGGCGGCCTGTCTGGCCTCGGCTGGCGGGTCCTTGGTGGCAGGGAGGATCCGCCGCCTGGGATTGAGGGTGGCGCTGAACAAGACCGAGGCCGTGTTCTTTCACGGGCCTCGGCAGCGCTGCCCTCCCGACGCCCACATTGTGGTGGAGGGCGTCAGGGTGGGCGTCCAGGCCCAGATGAAGTATCTGGGCCTGGTGTTGGACAGCAGGTGGCGCTTCGGCCCGCACTTTAGCGGGCTGTCGACGCGCCTGCTGAGGGCTGCGGACGCCCTCTCCTGGCTCCTCCCCAACCTGGGAGGGCCCAACGCACGATGCCGGCGCCTATATGCCGGCATCCTGCGAAGCATGGCCCTGTACGGGGCCCCCATCTGGGCGGACTCTCTCCACAGGAGGGAGAACGCAACCGCCATGCGCAGGCCACAAAGGGCCATTGCACTGCGGGTGGCGAGGGCCTACCGCTCGGTGGGCTTTTCGGCGGCGTGCGCTCTGGCGGGCACCCCTCCTTGGGAGCTGGAGGCGTGGGTGCTCGCCAGAGTGTACGAGTGGACGGCGCGGCGAAAGGCCCTCGGGGAGCGCCCCGTCGCGGAGGAGCGGGAGGCCGTGCGGCGAGAGGCGAGGGACGCCATCATCGTCCATTGGACGGACGACCTCGCCTCCGCCACCTTTGGCCGCCGAACCCTGGACGCGCTCGGTCCGGTCCTGCGAGACTGGCTCGAGCGCTCCCACGGTTTCCTCTCATTCCGTCTGGTGCAGGTGTTGTCAGGCCACGGCTGTTTCGGCAAGCACCTGCACCGGATCGGGAGGGAGGAGACCCCGGCGTGCCACGACTGCGGCGCGGCGGAGGACACGGCTCAGCACACCCTCGAGGTGTGCCCGGCTCTGGTCTGAGCCGCGCCGCAGTCTTACAGCGGAGATCGGACAGGACCTCTCGCTTCCCAGCGTGGTCAACGCCATGTTGGAGAGTGAGGGGTCCTGGGCAGCTGTAGCCTCTTTTTGCGAGGATGTCATCTCGCAAAAGGAGGCGGCGGAGCGCGCGCGGGAGGACGACCCTCTCGCTGCGCCGCTCCGCAGGCGCAGAAGAGGTCGGAGAAGACGCCGTCTTCTCCCTCCTCATGGTGGTGATGGGCGGGCGATAGGCGCGGGGGCGCCTCCGCCCGCATTGCACTCCACACCACCCTCGCCGGTCATTCCCAGCCCTCCCCCTGAACGGGGAGGACTTGAGGGGCCCGCCGCTTTAGGCGGGTTGTCGTCGGAGGAGGACTGGACGCTAAGGCTGCGCCGATCTCCCAGTCCTCTTCCACTCGGACGACGCGGGAATAACACTGGGTCGTTTTAGTGGGTATACCGGGTCAGCCCGGGGAGTCCCACATACCCCTCCCGTTCCCCCGACGGGAGGGTATGCGTAATGCATTTTTTCCCAGTTTAAAAAAAAAAAAAAAAAAAAAAAAAAAAAAGGTTAGGTTAGGTTTTGCAGGCGGACCGAAACCGGGGCTCGAATATTCGAGTTCCCGGGGGCGGAGGGCAGCGCCAACGCTGACCTCTTTGCAGCCAAGCTGCAAGAGGTCATCGCGGACGCTGCCAAGGTGGCCCGACCGGTAAAGTCGGCAACCATAGAGGTGACCGGTCTTGACGACTCGGTCACCAAGGAGGAGGTGGTGGCGGCGGTCGCAGCCATTGGGGGCTGTGGCGTCGCAGCGGTGCAAGGCCGGGACATCAGGCCCGGCCGCGGCGGCATGGGCACTATTCGGCTCGAGTGCCCTGTCGCCGTTGCAAAAGCGGTCGTTAGCAGGGGTCGGCTCTGCGTCGGCTTCAGCTCGGGTGCAGTCCGGGCCCTTGAGGAGCAGCCTCTGCGCTGCTTCAGGTGCTGCGGCATCGGCCACACCCGAGCCCTGTGCCCGTCGGCGGTGGACAGGTCGGAGACCTGCTACCGCTGCGGCACAGAGGGCCACAGAGCCGCCTCCTGCGCGGTCGCCAAGCCGCACTGCGCCGTCTGTGCCGCGAGGGGACGCCCGGCAGGCCATGTGATGAGGGGGAGGTTGTGCAATCCTCCCCCTCAGAGGGGCAAAGCGCAGGTGCCGGTCGGGCCTGTTGCTAGCATCGCCGTTCCTGAGGCAGGAACGGCGGTGGCTGCGGAGGAGGGGGGTGCGATGTCCGATTGATGGATACAATCGAACATCGCATCCTCCAGGCGAACACCAACCACTGCCGGGCACTATTCGGCTCGAGTGCCCTGTCGCCGTTGCAAAAGCGGTCGTTAGCAGGGGTCGGCTCTGCGTCGGCTTCAGCTCGGGTGCAGTCCGGGCCCTTGAGGAGCAGCCTCTGCGCTGCTTCAGGTGCTGCGGCATCGGCCACACCCGAGCCCTGTGCCCGTCGGCGGTGGACAGGTCGGAGACCTGCTACCGCTGCGGCACAGAGGGCCACAGAGCCGCCTCCTGCGCGGTCGCCAAGCCGCACTGCGCCGTCTGTGCCGCGAGGGGACGCCCGGCAGGCCATGTGATGAGGGGGAGGTTGTGCAATCCTCCCCCTCAGAGGGGCAAAGCGCAGGTGCCGGTCGGGCCTGTTGCTAGCATCGCCGTTCCTGAGGCAGGAACGGCGGTGGCTGCGGAGGAGGGGGGTGCGATGTCCGATTGATGGATACAATCGAACATCGCATCCTCCAGGCGAACACCAACCACTGCCGGGCTGCACAGGATCTCCTGATGCAGACCATGGCTGAGTGGTTGGTGGACTTGGCGGTGGTCGCCGAGCCCTACTCGGTCCCTGGCCATTGGCTGGGCGACCGAGACGGCCTGGTGGCGTTGGTGTCGCGGTCTTCCACAGACTCCCCTCCCCTCTCGCTTTTAGAGAGGGGACCGGGATACGTGGCCGCCGCGTGGGGAGATTTGGCCCTGGTTGGGGTCTATTTCTCCCCAAACCGCCCTCTCTCGGACTTTGAGGATTTCTTGGAGATCCTCACTGCAGCCGTAGGGAGGGCGGCGCCACGCCAGGTCGTGGTGTTGGGCGACCTGAACGCCAAGTCGGTGGCCTGGGGCAATCCAGCTGCCTCTTGCAACGTCCGGGGACGCGCCGTCGAATTTTGGGCGGCGTCATGCGGTGTGTCCCTCCTCAACAGGGGGGCGGTCCACACGTGTGTGCGGCAACGGGGAGGGTCGGTGGTGGACGTTTCGTTCGCCACCCCCGTGCTAGCCGCACGCATTGTGAACTGGCGGGTGGAGTTGGTGGAGACCTTGTCGGACCACCGTTATGTGCGGTTCGACATCTCCACCCAGAGCCCCCGTGGGGAGATGGCCCGCTCTGGCAGGTCTCCCTTCCCACGGTGGGCTCTCACTCGCCTGGACCGGGAGGCAGCCAAGGAGGCGGCCTTCCTCCAAGACTGGCTGTCGCCCCCTGTTGGGGCCCCGGACGTTGACGCCGCAGCGGTCCTGCTGAGGGAATCCTTGACCGAGGTGTGCAACTCCAGCATGCCTCGGTCTCGGCGTCCGCCTCCCCGCCGGGCCGTTTATTGGTGGTCAGAGGAGCTGGCGGGCCTACGAGCCACCTGCGTGGCGGCCAGAAGGGCCTACACGCGGAGCCGCCGGCGCAGCGCCCGTAATCAGGCAGAGGAGGACCGCCTCTACGCCTCTTACCGAGAGGCAAAGGCGGTCCTCAAGTCGGCTATGGGCGCTGCCAAGGACTCGGCGAGGGCCGAGATGCTGGAGGGTCTCGACAGGGATCCGTATGGGAGACCATACAGGGCGGCGCGGAACCAACTGCGGCCCCATGGTCCCCCACTTACGGAGACCCTCGAGCCGGCGTTGCTGGATGGGGTGGTCCGGTCTCTGTTTCCGCGCAGGACCGACTTCGCCCCACCAGCGATGGACCCTCCGCAGTCGGCGGCTCCGCAGGCGCAGGAGGAGGTGCCTCCCGTTACGGAGGAGGAGTTTCGCGCGGGGTGCTTAGCCTCCGCGCGAAGAAGACGGCTCCTGGGCCGGACGGCGTCCCCGCACGGGTGGTGGCCATAGCTGCCGCTCAAATGGAGGACAGATTTCGGGAACTCTTCAGCGCGTGCCTTACGGCTGGAAGGTTCCCGAAACTGTGGAAGGAGGGGCAGCTGTGCCTCCTCCGAAAGGAGGGACGCCCGGCGGATTCCCCCTCGGCATACCGGCCCATTGTTTTGCTCGATGAGGTCGGTAAATTGTTCGAGGGGATCATCGCCGGCCGGCTCAGGAGCCATTTGCAGGGTGTAGGGCCGAACCTGTCGGACGCCCAGTTCGGTTTCCGACAGGGCCGGTCCACCATCGACGCGCTGGCCCTTTTGAAGGGCCAGGTGAAAGAGGCGGTCGAGGCGGGGGACGGAGTGTTGGCGGTGTCGTTTGACATCGCCAACGCCTTCAACTCCGTTCCCCACTCCACCATATTGGAGGCACTCCGGTATCACGGAGTGCCCCAATACTTGAGGAGCCTCCTGGCCAACTACTTGGAGGATCGAGAGGTCCTCCTTGTGGACAAACTGGCCAGGATGCGGAGGTACAGCGCGGAGTCCGGTGTTCCGCAGGGGTCAGTCTTAGGACCCCCCCTGTGGAACATCGGCTTTGACTGGCTGTTGCGGGGAGCTCTTCTCCAGGGCACGAGTGTCATCTGCTACGCGGATGACACTCTCCTTACTGCCCGGGGGAAGAGCTTCGGGGAGGCGGCCTGTCTGGCCTCGGCTGGCGGGTCCTTGGTGGCAGGGAGGATCCGCCGCCTGGGATTGAGGGTGGCGCTGAACAAGACCGAGGCCGTGTTCTTCCACGGGCCTCGGCAGCGCTGCCCTCCAGACGCCCACATTGTGGTGGAGGGCGTCAGGGTGGGCGTCCAGGCCCAGATGAAGTATCTGGGCCTGGTGTTGGACAGCAGGTGGCGCTTCGGCCCGCACTTTAGCGGGCTCTCGACGCGCCTGCTGAGGGCTGCGGACGCCCTCTCCTGGCTCCTCCCGAACCTGGGAGGGCCCAACGCACGATGCCGGCGTTTATACGCCGGCATCCTGCGGAGCATGGCCCTGTACGGGGCCCCCATCTGGGCGGACTCCCTCCAAAGGAGGGAGAATGCGACCGTGATGCGCAGGCCTCAAAGGGCCATTGCACTGCGGGTGGCGAGGGCCTACCGCTCGGTGGGCTTTTCGGCGGCGTGCGCTCTGGCGGGCACCCCTCCTTGGGAGTTGGAGGCGTGGGTGCTCGCCAGAGTGTACGAGTGGACGGCGCGGCGAAAGGCCCTGGGCGAGCGCCCCGTCGCGGAGGAGCGGGAGACCGTGCGGCGGGAGGCGAGGGACGCCATCATCGTCCATTGGACGGAGGACCTCGCCTCCGCCACCTTTGGCCGCCGAACCCTGGACGCGCTCGGGCCGGTCCTGCGAGACTGGCTCGAGCGCTCCCACGGGTTCCTCTCATTCCGTCTGGTGCAGGTGTTGTCAGGCCACGGCTGTTTCGGCAAGCACCTGCACCGGATTGGGAGGGAGGAAACCCCGGCGTGCCACGACTGCGGCGCGGCGGAGGACACGGCTCAGCACACCCTCGAGGTGTGCCCGGCTTGGTCTGAGCCGCGCCGCAGTCTAACAGCGGAGATCGGACAGGACCTCTCACTTCCCGGCGTGGTCAACGCCATGCTGGAGAGTGAGGGGTCCTGGGCAGCTGTCGCCTCTTTTTGCGAGGATGTCATCTCGCAAAAGGAGGCGGCGGAGCGCGCGCGGGAGGACGACCCTCTCGCTGCGCCGCTCCGCAGGCGCAGAAGAGGTCGGAGAAGACGCCGTCTTCTCCCTCCTCATGGTGGTGATGGGCGGGCGATAGGCGCGGGGGCGCCTCCGCCCGCATTGCACTCCACACCACCTCCGCCGGTCATTCCCAGCCCTCCCCCTGAACGGGGAGGACTTGAGGGGCCCGCCGCTTTAGGCGGGTTGTCGTCGGAGGAGGACTGGACGCTAAGGCTGCGCCGATCTCCCAGTCCTCTTCCACTCGGACGACGCGGGAATAACGCTGGGTCGTTTTAGTGGGTATACCGGGTCAGCCCGGGGAGTCCCACATACCCCTCCCGTTCCCCCGACGGGAGGGTATGCGTAATGCATTTTTTCCCAGCATAAAAAAAAAAAAAAAAAAAAAAAAAAAAAAGGTTAGGTTAGGTTAGGTCGGACACTGCGGGTGGCGAGGGCCTACCGCTCCGTGGGCTTTTCGGCGGCGTGCGCTCTGGCGGGCACCCCTCCTTGGGAGTTGGAGGCGTGGGTGCTCGCCAGAGTGTACGAGTGGACGGCGCGGCGAAAGGCCCTGGGCGAGCGCCCCGTCGCGGAGGAGCGGGAGGCCGTGCGGCGGGAGGCGAGGGACGCCATCATCGTCCATTGGACGGACGACCTCGCCTCCGCCACCTTTGGCCGCCGAACCTTGGACGCGCTCGGTCCGGTCCTACGAGACTGGCTCGAGCGCTCCCACGGTTTCCTCTCATTCCGTCTGGTGCAGGTATTGTCAGGCCACGGCTGTTTCGGCAAGCACCTGCACCGGATCGGGAGGGAGGAGACCCCGGCGTGCCACGACTGCGGCGCGGCGGAGGACACGGCTCAGCACACCCTCGAGGTGTGCCCGGCTTGGTCTGAGCCGCGCCGCAGTCTAACAGCGGAGATCGGACAGGACCTCTCACTTCCCGGCGTGGTCAACGCCATGCTGGAGAGTGAGGGGTCCTGGGCAGCTGTCGCCTCTTTTTGCGAGGATGTCATCTCGCAAAAGGAGGCGGCGGAGCGCGCGCGGGAGGACGACCCTCTCGCTGCGCCGCTCCGCAGGCGCAGAAGAGGTCGGAGAAGACGCCGTCTTCTCCCTCCTCATGGTGGTGATGGGCGGGCGATAGGCGCGGGGGCGCCTCCGCCCGCATTGCACTCCACACCACCTCCGCCGGTAATTCCCAGCCCTCCCCCTGAACGGGGAGGACTTGAGGGGCCCGCCGCTTTAGGCGGGTTGTCGTCGGAGGAGGACTGGACGCTAAGGCTGCGCCGATCTCCCAGTCCTCTTCCACTCGGACGACGCGGGAATAACACTGGGTCGTTTTAGTGGGTATACCGGGTCAGCCCGGGGAGTCCCACATACCCCTCCCGTTCCCCCGACGGGAGGGTATGCGTAATGCATTTTTTCCCAGTTTAAAAAAAAAAAAAAAAAAGGTTAGGTCGGACGGCGTCCCCGCACGGGTGGTGGCCATAGCTGCCACTCAAATGGAGGACAGGTTTCGGGAACTCTTCAGCGCGTGCTTTACGGCTGGAAGGTTCCCGAAACTGTGGAAGGAGGGGCAGCTATGCCTCCTCCGAAAGGAGGGACGCCCGGCGGATTCCCCCTCGGCATACCGGCCCATCGTTCTGCTCGATGAGGTCGGTAAATTGTTCGAGGGGATCATCGCCGGCCGGCTCAGGAGCCATTTGCGGGGTGTGGGGCCGGACCTGTCGGACGCCCAGTTCGGGTTCCGACAGGGTCGGTCCACAATCGACGCGCTGGCCCTTTTGAAGGGCCAGGTGAAAGAGGCGGTCGAGGCGGGGGACGGGGTGTTGGCGGTGTCGTTCGACATCGCCAACGCCTTCAACTCCGTTCCCCACTCCACCATATTGGAGGCACTCCGGTATCACGGAGTGCCCCAATATTTGAGGAGACTCCTGGCCAGCTACTTGGAGGATCGAGAGGTCCTCCTTGTGGACAAACTGGCCAGGATGCGGAGATACAGCGCCGAGTCCGGTGTTCCGCAGGGGTCAGTCTTAGGGCCCCCCCTGTGGAACATCGGATTCGACTGGCTGTTGCGGGGAGCTCTTCTCCAGGGCACGAGTGTCATCTGCTACGCGGATGACACTCTCCTCACTGCCCGGGGGAAGAGCTTCGGGGAGGCGGCCTGTCTGGCCTCGGCTGGCGGGTCCTTGGTGGCAGGGAGGATCCGCCGCCTGGGATTGAGGGTGGCGCTGAACAAGACCGAGGCCGTGTTCTTTCACGGGCCTCGGCAGCGCTGCCCTCCCGACGCCCACATTGTGGTGGAGGGCGTCAGGGTGGACGTCCAGGCCCAGATGAAGTATCTGGGCCTGGTGCTGGACAGCAGGTGGCGCTTCGGCCCGCACTTTAGCGGGCTGTCGACGCGCCTGCTGAAGGCCGCGGACGCCCTGTCGTGGCTCCTCCCGAATTTGGGGGGGCCTAACGCACGATGCCGGCGTTTGTATGCCGGCATATTGCGGAGCATGGCCCTGTACGGGGCCCCCATCTGGGCGGACTCCCTCCACAGGAGGGAGAACGCTACTTTGATGCGGAGGCCCCAAAGGGCCATTGCACTGCGGGTGGCGAGGGCCTACCGCTCGGTGGGCTTTTCGGCGGCGTGCGCTCTGGCGGGCACCCCTCCTTGGGAGTTGGAGGCGTGGGTGCTCGCCAGAGTGTACGAGTGGACGGCGCGGCGAAAGGCCCTCGGGGAGCGCCCCGTCGCGGAGGAGCGGGAGGCCGTTCGGCGGGAGGCGAGGGACGCCATCATCGTCCATTGGACGGACGACCTCGCCTCCGCCACCTTTGGCCGCCGAACGTTGGACGCGCTCGGTCCGGTCCTGCGAGACTGGCTCGAGCGCTCCCACGGGTTCCTCTCATTCCGTCTGGTGCAGGTGTTGTCAGGCCACGGCTGTTTCGGCAAGCGCCTGCACCGGATCGGGAGGGAGGAGACCCCGGCGTGCCACGACTGCGGCGCGGCGGAGGACACGGCTCAGCACACCCTCGAGGTGTGCCCGGCTTGGTCTGAGCCGCGCCGCAGTCTAACAGCGGAGATCGGACAGGACCTCTCACTTCCCGGCGTGGTCAACGCCATGCTGGAGAGTGAGGGGTCCTGGGCAGCTGTCGCCTCTTTTTGCGAGGATGTCATCTCGCAAAAGGAGGCGGCGGAGCGCGCGCGGGAGGACGACCCTCTCGCTGCGCCGCTCCGCAGGCGCAGAAGAGGACGGAGAAGACGTCGTCTTCTCCCTCCTCATGGTGGTGATGGGCGGGCGATAGGCGCGGGGGCGCCTACGCCCGCATTGCACTCCACACCACCCTCGCCGGTCATTCCCAGCCCTCCCCCTGAACGGGGAGGACTTGAGGGGCCCGCCGCTTTAGGCGGGTTGTCGTCGGAGGAGGACTGGACGCTAAGGCTGCGCCGATCTCCCAGTCCTCTTCCACTCGGACGACGCGGGAATAACACTGGGTCGTTTTAGTGGGTATACCGGGTCAGCCCGGGGAGTCCCACATACCCCTCCCGTTCCCCCGACGGGAGGGTATGCGTAATGCATTTTTTCCCAGTTTAAAAAAAAAAAAAAAAAAGGTTAGGTCGGACGGCGTCCCCGCACGGGTGGTGGCCATAGCTGCCACTCAAATGGAGGACAGGTTTCGGGAACTCTTCAGCGCGTGCTTTACGGCTGGAAGGTTCCCGAAACTGTGGAAGGAGGGGCAGCTATGCCTCCTCCGAAAGGAGGGACGCCCGGCGGATTCCCCCTCGGCATACCGGCCCATCGTTCTGCTCGATGAGGTCGGTAAATTGTTCGAGGGGATCATCGCCGGCCGGCTCAGGAGCCATTTGCGGGGTGTGGGGCCGGACCTGTCGGACGCCCAGTTCGGGTTCCGACAGGGTCGGTCCACAATCGACGCGCTGGCCCTTTTGAAGGGCCAGGTGAAAGAGGCGGTCGAGGCGGGGGACGGGGTGTTGGCGGTGTCGTTCGACATCGCCAACGCCTTCAACTCCGTTCCCCACTCCACCATATTGGAGGCACTCCGGTATCACGGAGTGCCCCAATATTTGAGGAGACTCCTGGCCAGCTACTTGGAGGATCGAGAGGTCCTCCTTGTGGACAAACTGGCCAGGATGCGGAGATACAGCGCCGAGTCCGGTGTTCCGCAGGGGTCAGTCTTAGGGCCCCCCCTGTGGAACATCGGATTCGACTGGCTGTTGCGGGGAGCTCTTCTCCAGGGCACGAGTGTCATCTGCTACGCGGATGACACTCTCCTCACTGCCCGGGGGAAGAGCTTCGGGGAGGCGGCCTGTCTGGCCTCGGCTGGCGGGTCCTTGGTGGCAGGGAGGATCCGCCGCCTGGGATTGAGGGTGGCGCTGAACAAGACCGAGGCCGTGTTCTTTCACGGGCCTCGGCAGCGCTGCCCTCCCGACGCCCACATTGTGGTGGAGGGCGTCAGGGTGGACGTCCAGGCCCAGATGAAGTATCTGGGCCTGGTGCTGGACAGCAGGTGGCGCTTCGGCCCGCACTTTAGCGGGCTGTCGACGCGCCTGCTGAAGGCCGCGGACGCCCTGTCGTGGCTCCTCCCGAATTTGGGGGGGCCTAACGCACGATGCCGGCGTTTGTATGCCGGCATATTGCGGAGCATGGCCCTGTACGGGGCCCCCATCTGGGCGGACTCCCTCCACAGGAGGGAGAACGCTACTTTGATGCGGAGGCCCCAAAGGGCCATTGCACTGCGGGTGGCGAGGGCCTACCGCTCGGTGGGCTTTTCGGCGGCGTGCGCTCTGGCGGGCACCCCTCCTTGGGAGTTGGAGGCGTGGGTGCTCGCCAGAGTGTACGAGTGGACGGCGCGGCGAAAGGCCCTCGGGGAGCGCCCCGTCGCGGAGGAGCGGGAGGCCGTTCGGCGGGAGGCGAGGGACGCCATCATCGTCCATTGGACGGACGACCTCGCCTCCGCCACCTTTGGCCGCCGAACGTTGGACGCGCTCGGTCCGGTCCTGCGAGACTGGCTCGAGCGCTCCCACGGGTTCCTCTCATTCCGTCTGGTGCAGGTGTTGTCAGGCCACGGCTGTTTCGGCAAGCGCCTGCACCGGATCGGGAGGGAGGAGACCCCGGCGTGCCACGACTGCGGCGCGGCGGAGGACACGGCTCAGCACACCCTCGAGGTGTGCCCGGCTTGGTCTGAGCCGCGCCGCAGTCTAACAGCGGAGATCGGACAGGACCTCTCACTTCCCGGCGTGGTCAACGCCATGCTGGAGAGTGAGGGGTCCTGGGCAGCTGTCGCCTCTTTTTGCGAGGATGTCATCTCGCAAAAGGAGGCGGCGGAGCGCGCGCGGGAGGACGACCCTCTCGCTGCGCCGCTCCGCAGGCGCAGAAGAGGTCGGAGAAGACGTCGTCTTCTCCCTCCTCATGGTGGTGATGGGCGGGCGATAGGCGCGGGGGCGCCTACGCCCGCATTGCACTCCACACCACCCTCGCCGGTCATTCCCAGCCCTCCCCCTGAACGGGGAGGACTTGAGGGGCCCGCCGCTTTAGGCGGGTTGTCGTCGGAGGAGGACTGGACGCTAAGGCTGCGCCGATCTCCCAGTCCTCTTCCACTCGGACGACGAGGGAATGCCGCTGGGTTATTTTAGTGGGTATACCGGGTCAGCCCGGGGAGTCCCACATACCCCTCCCGTTCCCCCGACGGGAGGGTATGCGTAATGCATTTTTTCCCAGCATAAAAAAAAAAAAAAAAAAAAAAAAAAAAAAAAAAAAAAAAAAAAAAAAAAGGTTAGGTTGGCCATGTGATGAGGGGGAGGTTGTGCAATCCTCCCCCTCAGAGGGGTAAAGCGCAGGTGCCGGTCGGGCCTGTTGCTAGCACTGCCGTTCCCGAGGTAGGAACGGCGGTGGCTGCGGAGGAGGGGGGTGCGATGTCCGATTGATGGATACAATCGAACATCGCATCCTCCAGGCGAACACCAACCACCGCCGGGCTGCACAGGATCTCCTGATGCAGACCATGGCTGAGTGGTTGGTGGACTTGGCGGTGGTCGCCGAGCCCTACTCGGTCCCTGGCCATTGGCTGGGCGACCGAGACGGCCTGGTGGCGTTGGTGTCGCGGTCTTCCACAGACTCCCCTCCCCTCTCGCTTTTAGAGAGGGGACCGGGATACGTGGCCGCCGCGTGGGGAGATTTGGCCCTGGTTGGGGTCTATTTCTCCCCTAACCGCCCTCTCTCGGACTTTGAGGATTTCCTGGAGATTCTCACTGCAGCCGTAGGGAGGGCGGCGCCACGCCAGGTCGTGGTGTTAGGCGACCTGAACGCCAAGTCGGTGGCCTGAGGTAACCCAGCCGCCTCCTGCAACGTCCGGGGTCGCGCCGTGGAGTTTTGGGCGGCGTCATGCGGCGTGTCCCTCCTCAACAGGGGGGCGGTCCACACGTGTGTGCGGCAACGGGGAGGGTCGGTGGTGGACGTTTCGTTCGCCACCCCCGTGCTAGCCGCACGCATTGTGAACTGGCGGGTGGAGTTGGTGGAGACCTTGTCGGACCACCGTTATGTGCGGTTCGACATCTCCACCCAGAGCCCCCGTGGGGAGATGGCCCGCTCTGGCAGGTCTCCCTTCCCACGGTGGGCTCTCACTCGCTTGGACCGGGAGGCAGCCAAGGAGGCGGCCTTCCTCCAAGACTGGCTGTCGCCCCCTGTTGGGGCCCCGGACGTTGACGCCGCAGCGGTCCGGCTGAGGGAATCCTTGACCGAGGTGTGCAACTCCAGCATGCCTCGGTCTCGGCGTCCGCCTCCCCGCCGGGCCGTGTATTGGTGGTCGGAGGAGCTGGCAGGCCTCCGGGCCACTTGCGTGGCGGCCAGAAGGGCCTACACGCGGAGCCGCCGGCGCAGCGCCCGTAATCAGGCAGAGGAGGACCGCCTCTACGCCTCTTACCGAGAGGCAAAGGCGGTCCTCAAGTCGGCTATGGGCGCTGCCAAGGACTCGGCGAGGGCCGAGATGCTGGAGGGTCTCGACAGGGATCCGTATGGGAGACCATACAGGGCGGCGCGGAACCAACTGCGGCCCCGTGGTCCCCCATTGACGGAGACCCTCGAGCCGGCGTTGCTGGATGGGGTGGTCCGGTCTCTGTTTCCGCGCAGGACCGACTTCGCCCCACCAGCAATGGACCCTCCACAGTCGGCGGC
This sequence comes from Lacanobia oleracea, assembly GCA_950371165.1. Taxonomy (NCBI): domain Eukaryota; kingdom Metazoa; phylum Arthropoda; class Insecta; order Lepidoptera; family Noctuidae; genus Lacanobia; species Lacanobia oleracea. Next base: position 20,200 of record OX493395.1, on the reverse strand, counting down.
TCCGGAGGTGGAGGAGGAGGCACCTCCGGTGACGGAGGAGGAGTTTCGCGCGGGGGTGCTTAGCCTCCGCGCGAAGAAAACGGCTCCTGGGCCGGACGGCGTCCCCGCACGGGTGGTGGCCATAGCTGCCGCTCAGATGGAGGACAGGTTTCGGGAACTCTTCAGCGCATGCCTTACGGCTGGAAGGTTCCCGAAACTGTGGAAGGAGGGGCAGCTATGCCTCCTCCGAAAGGAGGGACGCCCGGCGGATTCCCCCTCGGCATACCGGCCCATCGTTCTGCTCGATGAGGTCGGTAAATTGTTCGAGGGGATCATCGCCGGCCGGCTCAGGAGCCATCTGCAGGGTGTAGGGCCGGACCTGTCGGACGCCCAGTTCGGTTTCCGACAGGGCCGGTCCACCATCGACGCGCTGGCCCTTTTGAAGGGCCAGGTGAAAGAGGCGGTCGAGGCGGGGGACGGAGTGTTGGCGGTGTCGTTTGACATCGCCAACGCCTTCAACTCCGTTCCCCACTCCACCATATTGGAGGCACTCCGGTACCACGGAGTGCCCCAATATTTGAGGAGCCTCCTGGCCAGCTACTTGGAGGATCGAGAGGTCCTCCTTGTGGACAAACTGGCCAGGATGCGGAGGTACAGCGCGGAGTCCGGTGTTCCGCAGGGGTCAGTCTTAGGACCCCCCCTGTGGAGCATCGGCTTTGACTGGCTGTTGCGGGGAGCTCTTCTCCGGGGCACGAGTGTCATCTGCTACGCGGATGACACTCTCCTTACTGCCCGGGGGAAGAGCTTCGGGGAGGCGGCCTGTCTGGCCTCAGCTGGCGGGTCCTTGGTGGCAGGGAGGATCCGCCGCCTGGGATTGAGGGTGGCGCTGAACAAGACCGAGGCCGTGTTCTTTCACGGGCCTCGGCAGCGCTGCCCTCCAGACGCCCACATTATGGTGGAGGGCGTCAGGGTGGGCGTCCAGGCCCAGATGAAGTATCTGGGCCTGGTGTTGGACAGCAGGTGGCGCTTCGGCCCGCACTTTAGCGGGCTGTCGACGCGCCTGCTGAGGGCTGCGGACGCCCTCTCCTGGCTCCTCCCCAACCTGGGAGGGCCCAACGCACGATGCCGGCGCCTATATGCCGGCATCCTGCGAAGCATGGCCCTGTATGGGGCCCCCATCTGGGCGGACTCCCTCCACAGGAGGGAGAACGCAACCGCCATGCGCAGGCCACAAAGGGCCATTGCACTGCGGGTGGCGAGGGCCTACCGCTCGGTGGGCTTTTCGGCGGCGTGCGCTCTGGCGGGCACCCCTCCTTGGGAGCTGGAGGCGTGGGTGCTCGCCAGAGTGTACGAGTGGACGGCGCGACGAAAGGCCCTCGGGGAGCGCCCCGTCGCGGAGGAGCGGGAGGCCGTGCGGCGGGAGGCGAGGGACGCCATCATCGTCCATTGGACGGACGACCTCGCCTCCGCCACCTTTGGCCGCCGAACGTTGGACGCGCTCGGTCCGGTCCTGCGAGACTGGCTCGAGCGCTCCCACGGGTTCCTCTCATTCCGTCTGGTGCAGGTGTTGTCAGGCCACGGCTGTTTCGGCAAGCACCTGCACCGGATCGGGAGGGAGGAGACCCCGGCGTGCCACGACTGCGGCGCGGCGGAGGACACGGCTCAGCACACCCTCGAGGTGTGCCCGGCTTGGTCTGAGCCGCGTCGCAGTCTAACAGCGGAGATCGGACAGGACCTCTCACTTCCCGGCGTGGTCAACGCCATGCTGGAGACTGAGGGGTCCTGGGCAGCTGTCGCCTCTTTTTGCGAGGATGTCATCTCGCAAAAGGAGGCGGCGGAGCGCGCGCGGGAGGACGACCCTCTCGCTGCGCCGCTCCGCAGGCGCAGAAGAGGTCGGAGAAGACGTCGTCTTCTCCCTCCTCATGGTGGTGATGGGCGGGCGATAGGCGCGGGGGCGCCTCCGCCCGCATTGCACTCCACACCACCCTCGCCGGTCATTCCCAGCCCTCCCCCTGAACGGGGAGGACTTGAGGGGCCCGCCGCTTTAGGCGGGTTGTCGTCGGAGGAGGACTGGACGCTAAGGCTGCGCCGATCTCCCAGTCCTCTTCCACTCGGACGACGCGGGAATAACACTGGGTCGTTTTAGTGGGTATACCGGGTCAGCCCGGGGAGTCCCACATACCCCTCCCGTTCCCCCGACGGGAGGGTATGCGTAATGCATTTTTTCCCAGTTTAAAAAAAAAAAAAAAAAAGGTTAGGTTAGGTTGGGGGACCCCCCACAGAGCTTGCGTCCACGTCGCGTCCCCTGGAAACGGCCCAGTTTGTCACCGTAACGGAGTGGCAGACTGGGTACGGCCAAAGAGCTCTGTACCTTCGTAGCTACACTTGTTTTATCTTGCGGTTTTGTCTACGATCATGCGGAAGGCTATGCCTATGCCCCCGCGGGACGCCTGCGGGCGTTTCTTAAAAGGCCCTTCTCAGGGCCAACCCAAAGGCCCTTCTCAGGGCCAACCCAAAGGCCCTTCTCAGGGCCAACCAAACGGCCCTTCTCAGGGCCACTCTGACGCTTCAGCGTCGGAAGCTAGTCGCGCGCCGTCTGCGGCTAGCTTCGTTGGAAGGGTGGATTTGTCGGATTCCGACGACGAGTCCCTCTTAAGCGTCTCGGACGCGGGCGATTGTCGGTCGCGAAAGCGGGCCTTCCTCAAGGAGGGGTCCGAGGGCTCCTCGGGCTCAGCCAGGAGGTCGAAGGCCAAGAGGCCGACGACATCTGCGGACACCCACGTCGTGGGTCTCGCAGATGCCCAGCGGCAGTTGGACCTGGCTCGGCGGACGCAGCACCAGCTAGAGCTGGAAGAGCGTGTTGCTGCGAAGGAGCAGCGGGCGCGTGCTGCTCGGGCCAAGTCCGGTTACGGCGCGTCCCGCGTACTATACGCGGACCAGTCATTGGCCGAACTGGCGCGCATGGCGGAAGAGGACGAGGAGGAGATCGCGGAGGTCGCCTCCAAGTCCTCTAATCTTAAGGGCACTTTCCAAAAGGCCCTTAAGTGCCGTGCCGCAAGCATGCGCGCCATTGTAGAGGAGTTGGTCCAGCGTGAGGCGACCGACGAATCGCGCAAATTGCAGGCGACCGTCGATCGCCTCAAGCTGGAGGTCAGCCAGCTTCATCAGAAGCTGGCTGATGTCATGGCTCGGCCGATTCAGGCCGAACCGAGACCTGCGGCGGAGGCCCCCTCCTCCACCAACCTTGAGGATGTCATCCGCAAGGTGGTTATGGAGGAGAGGGCCTTCACCAGAGCCTGCCTAGCGGGCATAGAGGACCGGCTCCTGCCGGAGAAGCGCCTTCGACCGCCGCTCGCGGCGGACAAGAGGCGAGCCGAGCCGGGGCCATCCTCGCAAGGGGAGGACGCCCTTCTCCCTTCGACTACTCCGTCCAACCAGCCGGGTTGGACTGAAGTGGTCCGGAAGGGGAAGGGGAAGGGTAAGGGGAAAAAGACGGCGACGGCCGTCCCTGCCGTCCCCGCCACCACACATACAGGCCAGTCGCAGGCGACTGGTGGGAGAAAGGGTAAGCGGAAGGGCAAAAGGCCGGCAACGCCCGGACCTGCCGTCCCCGTCACCACGCCTCCCAGTCAGTCGCGGGCGGCTGGCGGGGGCAAAAAGAATGGGAAGGGGAAATTGGTTCCCCCGAAGTCCGCAGCCGTCGTGGTGACGCTCACCGCGGAGGCTGCGGAACGCGGGGAAACCTACGCTTCCATTTTGGTGCGGGCGCGTGCAAATGCCGATCCCACCCAATTGGGGATCGACAAGGTTTCTTGCCGGCGGACCGAAACCGGGGCTCGAATATTCGAGTTCCCGGGGGCGGAGGGCAGCGCCAACGCTGACCTCTTTGCAGCCAAGCTGCAAGAGGTCATCGCGGACGCTGCCAAGGTGGCCCGACCGGTGAAGTCGGCGACCATCGAGGTGACCGGTCTTGACGACTCGGTCACCAAGGAGGAGGTGGTGGCGGCGGTCGCAGCCATTGGGGGCTGCGGCGTCGCAGCGGTGCAAGGCCGGGACATCAGGCCCGGCCGCGGCGGCATGGGCACTATTCGGCTCGAGTGCCCTGTCGCCGCTGCCAAAGCCGTCCTTGGCAAAGGACGGCTCGCCGTCGGCTTCAGCTCGGGTGCAGTCCGAGCACTTGGAGAACAGCCTCTGCGCTGCTTCAGGTGCTGTGGCATCGGGCACACCCGGGCCCTGTGCCCGTCAGCGGTGGACAGGTCGGAGACCTGCTACCGCTGCGGCAAGGAGGGCCACAAAGCCGCCTCCTGCGCGGTCGCCAAGCTGCACTGTGCCGTCTGTGCCGCAAGGGGACGCCCGGCAGGCCATGTGATGAGGGGGAGGTTGTGCAATCCTCCCCCTCAGAGGGGTAAAGCGCAGGTGCCGGTCAGGCCTGCTGCTAGCATCGCCGTTCCTGAGGCAGGAACGGCGGCGGCTGCGGAGGAGGGGGGTGCGATGTCCGATTGATGGATACAATCGAACATCGCATCCTCCAGGCGAACACCAACCACTGCCGGGCTGCACAGGATCTCCTGATGCAGACCATGGCTGAGTGGTTGGTGGACTTGGCGGTGGTCGCCGAGCCCTACTCGGTCCCTGGCCATTGGCTGGGCGACCGAGACGGCCTGGTGGCGTTGGTGTCGCGGTCTTCCACAGACTCCCCTCCCCTCTCGCTTTTAGAGAGGGGACCGGGATACGTGGCCGCCGCGTGGGGGGATTTGGCCCTGGTTGGGGTCTACTTCTCCCCAAACCGCCCTCTCTCGGACTTTGAGGATTTCTTGGAGATCCTCACTGCAGCCGTAGGGAGGGCGGCGCCACGCCAGGTCGTGGTGTTGGGCGACCTGAACGCCAAGTCGGTGGCCTGGGGCAATCCAGCTGCCTCTTGCAACGTCCGGGGACGCGCCGTCGAATTTTGGGCGGCGTCATGCGGTGTATCCCTCCTCAACAGGGGGGCGGTCCACACGTGTGTGCGGCAACGGGGAGGGTCGGTGGTGGACGTTTCATTCGCCACCCCCGTGCTAGCCGCACGCATCGTGAACTGGCGGGTGGAGTTGGTGGAGACCTTGTCGGACCACCGTTATGTGCGGTTCGACATCTCCACCCAGAGCCCCCGTGGGGAGATGGCCCGCTCTGGCAGGTCTCCTTTCCCACGGTGGGCTCTCACTCGCCTGGACCGGGAGGCAGCCAAGGAGGCGGCCTTCCTCGAAGACTGGCTGTCGCCCCCTGTTGGGGCCTCGGACGTTGACGCCGCAGCGGTCCGGCTGAGGGAATCCTTGACCGAGGTGTGCAACTCCAGCATGCCTCGGTCTCGGCGTCCGCCTCCCCGCCGGGCCGTTTATTGGTGGTCAGAGGAGCTGGCGGGCCTCCGGGCCACCTGCGTGGCGGCCAGAAGGGCCTACACGCGGAGTCGCCGGCGCAGCGCCCGTAATCAGGCAGAGGAGGACCGCCTCTACGCCTCTTACCGAGAGGCAAAGGCGGTCCTCAAGTCGGCTATGGGCGCTGCCAAGGACTCGGCGAGGGCCGAGATGCTGGAGGGTCTCGACAGGGATCCGTATGGGAGACCATACAGGGCGGCGCGGAACCAACTGCGGCCCCATGGTCCCCCACTTACGGAGACCCTCGAGCCGGCGTTGCTGGATGGGGTGGTCCGGTTTCTGTTTCCGCGCAGGACCGACTTCACCCCTCCAGCGATGGACCCTCCGCAGTCGGCGGCTCCGCAGGAGGAAGAGGAGGCACCTCCGGTGACGGAGGAGGAGTTTCGCGCGGGGGTGCTTAGCCTCCGCGCGAAGAAGACGGCTCCTGGGCCGGACGGCGTCCCCGCACGGGTGGTGGCCATAGCTGCCGCTCAAATGGAGGACAGATTTCGGGAACTCTTCAGCGCGTGCCTTACGGCTGGAAGGTTCCCGAAACTGTGGAAGGAGGGGCAGCTATGCCTCCTCCGAAAGGAGGGACGCCCGGCGGATTCCCCCTCGGCATACCGGCCCATCGTTCTGCTCGATGAGGTCGGTAAATTGTTCGAGGGGATTATCGCCGGCCGGCTCAGGAGCCATTTGCAGGGTGTAGGGCCGGACCTGTCGGACGCCCAGTTTGGTTTCCGACAGGGCCGGTCCACCATCGACGCGCTGGCCCTTTTGAAGGGCCAGGTGAAAGGGGCGGTGGAGGCGGGGGACGGAGTGTTGGCGGTGTCCTTCGACATAGCCAACGCCTTCAACTCCGTTCCCCACTCTACAATATTGGAGGCGCTCCGGTATCACGGAGTGCCCCAATACTTGAGGAGGCTCCTGGCCAGCTACTTGAAGGATCGAGAGGTCCTCCTTGTGGACAAACTGGCCAGGTTGCGGAGATACGGCGCGGAGTCCGGTGTTCCGCAGGGGTCAGTCTTAGGACCCCCCCTGTGGAACATCGGCTTTGACTGGCTGTTGCGGGGAGCTCTTCTCCAGGGCACGAGTGTCATCTGCTACGCGGATGACACTCTCCTTACTGCCCGGGGGAAGAGCTTCGGGGAGGCGGCCTGTCTGGCCTCGGCTGGCGGGTCCTTGGTGGCAGGGAGGATCCGCCGCCTGGGATTGAGGGTGGCGCTGAACAAGACCGAGGCCGTGTTCTTTCACGGGCCTCGGCAGCGCTGCCCTCCCAACGCCCACATTGTGGTGGAGGGCGTCAGGGTGGACGTCCAGGCCCAGATGAAGTATCTGGGCCTGGTGCTGGACAGCAGGTGGCGCTTCGGCCCGCACTTCAGCGGGCTGTCGACGCGCCTGCTGAAGGCCGCGGACGCCCTGTCGTGGCTCCTCCCGAACCTGGGGGGGCCGAACGCACGATGCCGGCGTTTATATGCATCTTGCGGAGTATGGCCCTGTACGGGGCCCCCATCTGGGCGGACTCCCTTCACAGGAGGGAGAACGCTACTATGATGCGGAAGCCCCAAAGGGCCATTGCACTGCGGGTGGCGAGGGCCTACCGCTCGGTGGGCTTTTCGGCGGCGTGCGCTCTGGCGGGCACCCCTCCTTGGGAGTTGGAGGCGTGGGTGCTCGCCAGAGTGTACGAGTGGACGGCGCGGCGAAAGGCCCTCGGGGAGCGCCCCGTCGCGGAGGAGCGGGAGGCCGTGCGGCGGGAGGCGAGGGACGCCATCATCGTCCATTGGACGGACGACCTCGCCTCCGCCACCTTTGGCCGCCGAACCCTGGACGCGCTCGGTCCGGTCCTGCGAGACTGGCTCGAGCGCTCCCACGGTTTCCTCTCATTCCGTCTGGTGCAGGTGTTGTCAGGCCACGGCTGTTTCGGCAAGCGCCTGCACCGGATCGGGAGGGAGGAGACCCCGGCGTGCCACGACTGCGGCGCGGCGGAGGACACGGCTCAGCACACCCTCGAGGTGTGCCCGGCTTGGTCTGAGCCGCGCCGCAGTCTAACAGCGGAGATAGGACAGGACCTCTCGCTTCCCGGCGTAGTGAATGCCATGCTGGAGAGTGAGGGGTCCTGGGCAGCTGTCGCCTCTTTTTGCGAGGATGTCATCTCGCAAAAGGAGGCGGCGGAGCGCGCGCGGGAGGACGACCCTCTCGCTGCGCCGCTCCGTAGGCGCAGAAGAGGTCGGAGAAGACGCCGTCTTCTCCCTCCTCATGGTGGTGATGGGCGGGCGATAGGCGCGGGGGCGCCTCCGCCCGCATTGCACTCCACACCACCTCCGCCGGTCATTCCCAGCCCTCCCCCTGAACGGGGAGGACTTGAGGGGCCCGCCGCTTTAGGCGGGTTGTCGTCGGAGGAGGACTGGACGCTAAGGCTGCGCCGATCTCCCAGTCCTCTTCCACTCGGACGACGCGGGAATAACGCTGGGTCGTTTTAGTGGGTATACCGGGTCAGCCCGGGGAGTCCCACATACCCCTCCCGTTCCCCCGACGGGAGGGTATGCGTAATGCATTTTTTCCCAGTTTAAAAAAAAAAAAAAAAAAAAAAAAAAAGGTTAGGTTAGGTTAGGTTAGGTTTTTTTTTTTTTTTTTTTTTTTTTTTTTTTTGATATGGCAGGAGGGGAAATCCTCATGGACGCCCCAACCGCCTCACGAATGACACGGTTGGGGCAGTGCCGGACTCTTACCGGCTAAAACCACCTCCTGCCTTTCAAGGTGTCCTTCTGACATAATCAGAGTCCTTTTTTTTACATTTTGGATGAGATGCGTCTGCAGGTGTTTTTATCTTACTATAATCTTTACTTAATGATTTATCTTCTATTCTTTACTTATCTATTCTTATGCCAATCCTTATAGTCTAAGTTATACTCTTCTCTATCTTAACATTTCCTATATTTGTACTTACTTCTATTGTCTTAATTTTCTAACGCCTTACTTTTTAATTTTATATCTATGATTATAATTATGCTAATCTTATATATTCTAGATTAATATATATATATAGCATAAATTAACTATACTACTTATTTCTTTTTAAAACTATTTTAGCAACATCTATCATATAGTCTATAAATAATCCTCTAGTTTTTCTGTTGGCCATAATTTCTGGAAAGTTTTCGACTACCATTCTCTGATGCAACAGACTTTCTATTTCATGTCGTTTTAGGGCGTGAACCGGGCATTCGGTTAATATGTGTCGCACCGTTTCGGGTGTCCCTGGTTGGCAGATGCACGATGGATTCTCCTTGCACCTGAACCGATTCAGGTACTCCGAGAATCCACCGTGCCCCGTTAGCACTTGGGTTATAATATTGGTCGGGATCAACTGTCGGACCACTTTGTGGGAATGGATAACCTCAGGGAAAAACAGCTTTGTTACCCCTGCGGTGGTACCTGTTTTGTACCTGCGGTTCCATTCGTCAATCGACACCTTTCGGATCTGTCGTTTGACGAATGAAACCGGGCACAGGTCGTAATCAGGTTTGGTCTTTAGTTTTAAGGCTGCGTCTTTCGCCAATTCATCCGCCCTCTCATTTCCCGCAAGACCCGCGTGTGCCTTGACCCAGAACAAAGACACAGTTTTGTTCTGGTTTTCAATGGCTCGCAGGTTCTTGCGGGTTTCAACTGCCAGAGGGTGCGTTGTGCAGGAGTTTGCGATCGTCTCCAGGGCCGATCGAGAGTCGCTGTATATGCCGTAACTACCTTCACGCCTCCCCCGGATTACCTCAGTGGCTCTACATACCGCGAGGAGTTCCGCCTGGTAAACCGTGCAGAATGGGGCCAGCCTGAGTTTTATAGCCTTAACCTCGGCTGCGCCACTCCATAAGGATAGCGCAGCTCCAACCTTCTCCTCGATCCGGCTCCCATCCGTAAATATCCTAATATCCTGGTTATTATGGCTATTAACTTGTTCCTGGTTTACCAGGCTCACAAACCCGATCGCGGTATGCTTCCCCGGGTGAGGCGTACTGGAGAACGACACTCTTCGCTCGACCTCTCTGTCTACCAGCTCCGGCTGCTGGGAAACCCCTCTCCTCGCTTCATACAGGGCGGCTGCCTCCTGTAAGCGAAGGTCGAGTGGCAAAATTCCAGCCAGCACCAGCGTTGAGTGGAGAGAGGCCGTGCGGTACGCTCCGCACATCTTCTGGGCAAAGCCCCTCTGGACGGCGTTTAGGTGGCGTTGGACCCCCAACTTTTTAGACGCAGAAGACCAGGCGCCTGCAGCGTATGTAATTATAGGCTCTACCGTCGCGGTGTAAATTGTGCGGACTATTTCCGGATTGAGACCCCAGCTCACTTTCGCAGCTCTCGACAGCTGTTTGTAGACACCAAGTGCCTTCTTGCATACGTTGGCTGTATGGCTGTTGAAGGTTAACTTGGCGTCCACTGTGAGTCCCAGGATCTTCATCTCCGAGGACATTCCAATGTCGATCCCTCCCATGGTCAGGTGTGGCGTGTCATATCTAAGCTTCCTGGTGACCACCATTGCGCACGTCTTGTGTGGCGCGAACCTAAGCTTATTCATGACACCCCACTCCCGAACATGTTCGAGAGCGGCATTGGCCTGCCCCTGGATTTCCAGAGCTGTCTCCCCCGAAAACACCAACACCACATCATCGGCGAATGCCTGGCAATAGTTGCCTCGCTGCGTTAGGCTTTCCAGTAATGGGTTCAGAACGAGATTCCATAAAATGGGGCCACCTATTGATCCCTGGACACACCCTTTGTTGGTAGGTTTTGCGAACTCATGGCCAGCATACCTTACCCGGACCTTACGGTCGCTTAGGTAGCTGGCTATCATCCTCCTGAGATTCGCAGGGCACTTCTCTTCCGCCAGTCTGACCTTTATGGCTGGCCACCACGCACTGTCAAAGGCTCCCTCTATGTCCAGCGAGACCATCGTGATGAGCTTCCTCTCTTGAAGTTTACCTCTCACGTGGGCCAGCAGGTCATAGAGGGCGTCTTCCGTGCTTCGTTGTGGCATGAAGCCATACTGACGGGGACTTATCCGGGGTGCCAGGTACCAAACTAGCCTTTTGACCACCATTTTCTCCAGAATTTTGCCCATTACTGGTAACAGTCCAATTGGCCTATAGGACTTGGGACTGGTATAATTGTCCTTACCTGGCTTCCTGAGCACCACCACCGTGGCCTCTTTCCACCGTGTGGGGAAGTGCATCAATTGCCAGCACTTGTTAAACAGGGCCAGGTGCAGTTCTACGTCCTGCGATATTACCCTCTGGCAGATGTCGGCTGTAAAGCCATCTTCTCCGGGTGCCTTCTTGGGATTGAAACTCTCCGTCGCGGCCCGGAGCTCCTCCGTCGTAAACACTGGGTCATGTATATCATCATGGCACCAGTCGTTTACTCGGTCTGCAAGAGCTCTGATCCGGCGATGGTCTGGAGTATCTTCCTCTTCTGCGTCCTCCGGGTAGAATGTTTCTGCCAGTATTCTCGCAGAACCTTCCTGCCCTACATCCTTCCCGTTCCACACCAGTGGCAGGTCCTCTTGTCTTTTTGTGGTGTTTCTTATGACCCGGTAGATCCCTTCCCAGACCCCTTCCCTGTTTTGCCTCTCACAGAATCCCTTCCAACTCTCCGTAGTGCGTTTTTTGACCTCTAGTTCATACATTTCTTTCTTTTCCAGGTACAACGCGACCACACCCTCTCTACGCGACGGTGCAGCACATCGGATCCTTCTCTTCCTGGTGGCGACTTCGCGCTTCATAGCTTCGAGCTCTTTGGACCACCACGGTAAGGTGAGTATTTGATTTTCTTTTTTCTTTGGGATGGATTCGTCACATGCTTTTGTTATTATTTCTGTGTATTTCCCAATAAGGTTGTCTAAATTTTTATTGTTATTTATCTGTTCTATTTGTGTTTTATTAATCTCGGTTTCTATTTTTAATTGGTCCATTTTTTCAAAAAATAGTTCCCAATTGGCTTTTTTCGTGTTATATTTTCTAGTTGTTCTTTTAATTTGGATACCCTTTCCTTTTTGTAATTTAATTTTTATTATAATTCCATTGTGGTCAGAGCTCGTCAAGTCCTCAGCTACCGTCCACTCTTCCACCAGGTCGAGCAAGTCCTCCGTGCATAGGGTCACGTCAACGTGGCTTGTTAGTCTTCGTCCTCCTCTGATGGTATCGAAGGTGGGCTTGTTTCCGCAGTTGAGTACCTGTAGATCCAGCTCTCCGATCATTCCCGCCAGGTCGTCACCTCTATCGTCGATGGCGCTGCTCCCCCACCACACGCTCTTGGCATTGGCATCGCCTCCAACGATGGCTTTCCTGGGCTTTAGCTCCTTTATCGCGGTTGTTAAATGGTCCAGGTATGGCCCAATGGGTTGGTCAGGCTCAAAATAGTACGAGACGGCGAGAATCTCCCAGGCGCTCGTTCGCAGCTTCACCACCACGATGTTATTGGTGGTGAATTCTGAACACTGTATGACGTCGATGTCATGATTGTACACGACTATCGCCACCTTTACCGTGCCACCACTGCTGTTCTGGTAGACTCTAGCCCCCCCGTACGACTTCATAGCTTTTATGCTTCCCACATACGGCTCCTGGACCAAAGCGAAGGCTATCTTACGTTTCGTAGCCTCGAGCATAAGCTCGTTGGTTGCCAGTTGCTTGCGCTGGAGGTTTGCTTGCGCCACGACGTATACCTGCTCAACTGCCGTTCGTGTGGCCACCGGGACAACCTTAGCAGTAAGCTATTGCGGTTCGCGCTAGTGCATCCCATTTCCTACGCACCGGGCATTCTTGGCTGTAGACCGTGTGGCTTGTGTCGTCGTGCTTTTCTTTGACGCAGTTCCTGCACGTCGGTCTTTCGCCCGTTGCCAGCCCGGTGCATTCGGCCTTGAGATGTGGCCCTCCGCAGAAGTTGCACAAATCCACCGCTTCTGTGCACAACTTTCGGCCATGCCCATACGCCAAGCACTTTGTGCACTGAATGAGCGGTGTTTGGTCTTGAACCCGAACGCATTGTAGGTCGATATATATTCTGCCAGCCGCGGTCAGTCTCTGCCACAGCTTCGGTGTCACCTGTAGGACGACATGGCTCTCCAACGAGTTCCGTGCCCTCCTTCGGTACTTCACCGAGGCAGTCGCTTCTTCAATCGTCAGGTCTTCCAGCAGGCGCGCGTTTTGAACCTTTAAAGCAGTCAAGATGTCCTCGTCGCTGTTGTAGGACAAGAGGTCCTTGATGATAACGAGTGGGTTACGATTTTTGGCTTCTTCCACTTTCAAGTTCTTATCTTTTTTGAGTTCGGCAGTTGTTTTAGCCATCTCCTCTTTGCTATTGAAGCTCAGGATAACCCTCTTGTCCTTGACTTTTCGGACTCTCTCGATCTGCAGTCCACTCTTCTTTGCATCTAGCGCCTGTTTGACTCTTCCCACTACTTCAGTGCTGGTGTCCATTGTGACATCGGACGACACGATGACCGAGTGTTTCGGCTTTTGGCCCCAGGTGTTTTGAGGTGTGGCTAGGGTTTCAGCGTAGGTGGGTGCTCTCCCTTTAATCTCGGAGACCATTCTTCCCATTTCTTGGGTGGTCTCCTCGAGTGCCCGAATCTCCTTTAGGATTTCTCCGTCATCGTGTCGTTCTCTGTCACGTAGGGCTTGTGCTTCCCCTTGCTCCTGCATTGTCACCTGCAGCTGTTTTATCATCTGGTTACCCTCCTTCACTATCCGAGTTTGCTCTTCTAGTGCGGAGCGCAACCAGGTGATACTGTCCGAGTCATCCCCACTCTCCTTTTCTTTCTGACCCTCATTTCCCCTCCTTTGGTTTGGGCCGCCATCTTTTGTCCTATCCGCCTCTTTGACTAATTGGTACAGCCGATCTATCGCCGCTGTAACCTCCTTTTTAATCTCAGCTTTGAGGTTTCGCGAGTTGTTGAGGTGGAGCTTTGCCTTATTCAGGCAAGCTCTCGCCTCCGCGGTGATGCTGGGGTAACCAGACCCGGCCTGCTTTGTTGGTAAAGTATCACTTGCCAGGGCCTGGCGCGCCTCTATACTGCTGGAGGTTTCCCGTGACGTGCCTGGTATGGCATCACTTTTAGGATTGGCTGGAGATTTAGTTTGGGGCTTGGCTTTCCCAGCCTCCCAGTCTCCGATGCTTCGCCTCACACTGGGAAGTGAAGGTTCAGCCTTTTCATTAGTACGCGGCGAGCCTTTCAAACCCGGCGAGCCTTTCAAACCCGATGAGCTCGCGTCTGTCTTAGCTGGTGTGCGGTACATGGCGGAGGAGTGGGTGAAAGTCAGATTCATAAAGTCAGAGGACACCTATTTCCGTATCCCTGTAAAGGGGGGATAGTCAAAAATATGTCCAAAAATGTAATAATGGTATAGTATAAAATGAATAAATAAATAATATGTTAAAATAAGAAACTAAAAAGATATATATATACCAAGTCAAAGTCAAAAAAGGGCAATGTCAAATTATAACCAGGATCTACCTGTAATTGTCGTGCCAATTAAAGTCCTTTGTACTATACAATTGACCAGGTACCATAAAAGTCCAGAAAAAGCAACAAAAATTTTTTCACAAATGTCAATAGGTTTTCCCTATATACTAGTCAATGAAAAAAGGGAGGTAGGCGGGCAATTTTTAGCAGTTCTATGCGAGCCAGCCGCACGTTTGAGGTGTCGGAAGACGCGTCTCGGCGCGGGCGAGCTAGCTAGACCGTTTTCAAAATTTTGAAAAGAACAAAAATGTGCAGGGTTGTCAAAAAACCAGTTTTTTCAGGCAAAAATCGAGTTTTCAGCGACCGATCGGATTTTCAGTTCGCGCAAAGCGCCGAGAATCCGGGGCTGGACAGGTGGAAACTCGATTCCGCAGACAGAATTAAATTCGGATGTAGGGTTGTGCTAATAAAAATAGGTAAGTATAAAAATTTTGTAAAAAATTCACAAGTACTGGAACTGAAAAATTATTTCTCAGGTAAGTCAATTTTAACGTATCGGGATGCTAGTAATAGCCCACCGGACAACGTTCCCGCAGAAAACCGTGTCAAAATAGCTGTTCTGGTTACAAAAATATTGCAACTTTTGTCTGAGCAGGGCTCCCTTAGGTGGATTTTGAGGTAAGTACTGGCGAATTAATTTAGAGAAATTTGAAAATTTTTAGCAGTTCTATGCGAGCCAGCCGCACGTTTGAGGTGTCGGAAGACGCGTCTCGGCGCGGGCGAGCTAGCTAGACCGTTTTCAAAATTTTGAAAAGAACAAAAATGTGCAGGGTTGTCAAAAAACCAGTTTTTTCAGGCAAAAATCGAGTTTTCAGCGACCGATCGGATTTTCAGTTCGCGCAAAGCGCCGAGAATCCGGGGCTGGACAGGTGGAAACTCGATTCCGCAGACAGAATTAAATTCGGATGTAGGGTTGTGCTAATAAAAATAGGTAAGTATAAAAATTTTGTAAAAAATTCACAAGTACTGGAACTGAAAAATTATTTCTCAGGTAGGTCAATTTTAACGTATCGGGATGCTAGTAATAGCCCACCGGACAACGTTCCCGCAGAAAACCGTGTCAAAATAGCTGTTCTGGTTACAAAAATATTGCAACTTTTGTCTGAGCAGGGCTCCCTTAGGTGGATTTTGAGGTAAGTACTGGCGAATTAATTTAGAGAAATTTGAAAATTTTTAGCAGTTCTATGCGAGCCAGCCGCACGTTTGAGGTGTCGGAAGACGCGTCTCGGCGCGGGCGAGCTAGCTAGACCGTTTTCAAAATTTTGAAAAGAACAAAAATGTGCAGGGTTGTCAAAAAACCAGTTTTTTCAGGCAAAAATCGAGTTTTCAGCGACCGATCGGATTTTCAGTTCGCGCAAAGCGCCGAGAATCCGGGGCTGGACAGGTGGAAACTCGATTCCGCAGACAGAATTAAATTCGGATGTAGGGTTGTGCTAATAAAAATAGGTAAGTATAAAAATTTTGTAAAAAATTCACAAGTACTGGAACTGAAAAATTATTTCTCAGGTAGGTCAATTTTAACGTATCGGGATGCTAGTAATAGCCCACCGGACAACGTTCCCGCAGAAAACCGTGTCAAAATAGCTGTTCTGGTTACAAAAATATTGCAACTTTTGTCTGAGCAGGGCTCCCTTAGGTGGATTTTGAGGTAAGTACTGGCGAATTAATTTAGAGAAATTTGAAAATTTTTAGCAGTTCTATGCGAGCCAGCCGCACGTTTGAGGTGTCGGAAGACGCGTCTCGGCGCGGGCGAGCTAGCTAGACCGTTTTCAAAATTTTGAAAAGAACAAAAATGTGCAGGGTTGTCAAAAAACCAGTTTTTTTTTTTTTTTTTTCAGGCAAAAATCGAGTTTTCAGCGACCGATCGGATTTTCAGTTCGCGCAAAGCGCCGAGAATCCGGGGCTGGACAGGTGGAAACTCGATTCCGCAGACAGAATTAAATTCGGATGTAGGGTTGTGCTAATAAAAATAGGTAAGTATAAAAATTTTGTAAAAAATTCACAAGTACTGGAACTGAAAAATTATTTCTCAGGTAGGTCAATTTTAACGTATCGGGATGCTAGTAATAGCCCACCGGACAACGTTCCCGCAGAAAACCGTGTCAAAATAGCTGTTCTGGTTACAAAAATATTGCGGTTAGGTTAGGTTAGGTTAGGTTAGGTTAGGTTGGGGGACCCCCCACAGAGTTTGCGTCCACGTCGCGTCCCCTGGAAACGGCCCAATTTGTCACCGTAACGGAGTGGCAGATTGGGTACGGCCAAAGAACTCTGTGCTCTCGTAGTTATCATTTTATCCTGCCTTGCTGACTGCGAATTTGCCGAAGGTGTCATGCCTATGCCCTCGCGGGACGCCTACGGGCGGTTTTTAAAAGGCCCTTCTCAGGGCCAACCCAAAGGCCCTTCTCAGGGCCAACCCAAAGGCCCTTCTCAGGGCCAACCAAAAGGCCCTTCTCAGGGCCACTCCGACGCTTCAGCGTCGGAAGCTAGTCGCGCGCCGTCTGCGGCTAGCTTCGTTGGAAGGGTGGACTTGTCGGATTCCGACGACGAGTCCCTCTTAAGCGTCTCGGACGCGGGCGACTGTCGGTCGCGGAAGCGGGCCTTCCTCAAGGAGGGGTCCGAGGGCTCCTCGGGCTCAGCCAGGAGGTCGAAGGCCAAGAGGCCGACGACAGCCGCGGACACCCACGTGGTGGGTCTCGCGGACGCCCAGCGGCAGCTGGACCTGGCTCGGCGGACGCAGCAGCAGCAGGACCTGGAGGAGAGGGTCGCTGCTAAAGAGCAGCGGGCGCGTGCTGCTCGGGCCAGGTCCGGTTACGGCGCGTCCCGCGTTCTGTACGCGGACTATTCTCTGGCCGAGCTGGAGCGGATGGCAGAAGAGGACGAGGAGGAGATCGCGGAGGTCGCCTCTAAATCCTCGAACCTTAAGGGTACCTTCCAGAAGGCCCTTAAGTGCCGAGGTGCGAGCATGCGCGGCATCATTGCGGAGCTCGTAAAAAGAAAGGCGACCGACGAGACTCGCCAGCTGCAGGCGGTAGTGGATCGCCTGAAGGTGGAGGTCAGCCAGCTTCATCAGAAGCTGGCTGATGTCACGGCTCGGCCGAGTCAGGCCGAACCGAGACCTGCGGCGGAGGCCCCCAACCCCACCAACCTTGAGGATGTTATCCGCAAGGTTGTCATGGAGGAGAGGGCCTTCACCAGAGCCTGCTTAGCAGGTATAGAGGACCGGCTCCTGCCGGAGAAGCGCCTCCGACCGCCGCTCGCGGCGGACAAGAGGCGAGCCGAGCCGGGGCCGTCCTCGCAAGGGGAGGACGCCCTTCTCCCTTCCACTACTCCGTCCAACCAGCCGGGTTGGACTGAAGTGGTCCGGAAGGGGAAGGGCAGGGGGAAAAAGACGGCAACAGCCGTCCCTGCCGTCCCTGCCACCACGACTCCCAGCCGGTCGCAGGCGACTGGGAAGGGAAAGGGGAAGGGGAAGGGCAAAAGGCCGGCAACGCCCGGACCTGCCGTCCCCGTCACCACGCCTCTCAGTCAGTCGCGGGCGGCTGGCGGGGGCAACAAGAAGAAGGGGAAGGGGAAATTGGTTCCCCCGAAGTCCGCAGCCGTCGTGGTGACGCTCACCGCGGAGGCTGCGGAACGCGGGGAAACCTACGCTTCCATTTTGGTGCGGGCGCGTGCCAATGCCGATCCCGCCCAACTGGGGATCGGCAAGGTTTCTTGCAGGCAGACCGAAACCGGGGCTCGAATATTCGAGTTCCCGGGGGCGGAGGGCAGCGCCAGCGCTGACCTCTTTGCAGCCAAGCTGCAGGAGGTCATCGCGGACTCTGCCAAGGTGGCCCGACCGATAAAGTCGGCGACCATCCAGGTGACCGATCTTGATGACTCGGTCACCAAGGAGGAGGTGGTGGCGGCGGTCGCAGCCATTGGGGGCTGCGGCGTCGCAGCGGTGCAAGGCCGGGACATCAGGCCTGGCCGCGGCGGCATGGGCACTATCCGGCTCGAGTGCCCAGTCGCCGTTGCCAAAGCCGTCCTTGCAAAAGGACGGCTCGCCGTCGGCTTTAGCTCGGGTGCAGTCCGGGCCCTAGAGGAGCAGCCTCTGCGCTGCTTCCGGTGCTGCGGCATCGGGCACACCCGAGCCCTGTGCCCGTCAGCGGTGGACAGGTCGGAGACCTGCTACCGCTGCGGCAAGGAGGGCCACAAAGCCGCCTCCTGCACGGTCGCCAAGCCGCAATGCGCCGTGTGTGCCGCGAGCGGTCGCCCAGCAGGCCACGTAATGAGGGGGAGGTTGTGCAACCCCCCCCTTAAGAAAGGCAAAGCGCAGGTGCCGGTCGGGCCTGTTGCTAGCACTGCCGTTCCCGAGGTTGGAACGGCGGTGGCTGCGGAGGAGGGGGGTGCGATGTCCGATTGATGGATTCAATCGAACATCGCATCCTCCAGGCGAACACCAACCACTGCCGGGCTGCACAGGATCTCCTGATGCAGACCATGGCTGAGTGGTTGGTGGACTTGGCGGTGGTCGCCGAGCCTTACTCGGTCCCTGGCCATTGGCTGGGCGACCGGGACGGCCTGGTAGCGTTGGTGTCGCGGTCTTCCACGGACTCCCCTCCCCTCTCGCTTTTAGAGAGGGGACCGGGATACGTGGCCGCCGCGTGGGGAGATTTGGCCCTGGTTGGGGTCTATTTCTCCCCTAACCGCCCTCTCATTCTACGGCTGCAGTGAGAATCTCCAGGAAATCCTCAAAGTCCGAGAGAGGGCGGTTAGGGGAGAAATAGACCCCAACCAGGGCCAAATCTCCCCACGCGGCGGCCACGTATCCCGGTCCCCTCTCTAAAAGCGAGAGGGGAGGGGAGTCCGTGGAAGACCGCGACACCAACGCTACCAGGCCGTCTCGGTCGCCCAGCCAATGGCCAGGGACCGAGTAAGGCTCGGCGACCACCGCCAAGTCCACCAACCACTCAGCCATGGTCTGCATCAGGAGATCCTGTGCAGCCCGGCAGTGGTTGGTGTTCGCCTGGAGGATGCGATGTTCGATTGAATCCATCAATCGGACATCGCACCCCCCTCCTCCGCAGCCACCGCCGTTCCAACCTCGGGAACGGCAGTGCTAGCAACAGGCCCGACCGGCACCTGCGCTTTGCCCTTCTTAAGGGGGGGGTTGCACAACCTCCCCCTCATTACGTGGCCTGCTGGGCGACCGCTCGCGGCACAGACGGCGCATTGCGGCTTGGCGACCGTGCAGGAGGCGGCTTTGTGGCCCTCCTTGCCGCAGCGGTAGCAGGTCTCCGACCTGTCCACCGCTGACGGGCACAGGGCTCGGGTGTGCCCGATGCCGCAGCACCGGAAGCAGCGCAGAGGCTGCTCCTCTAGGGCCCGGACTGCACCCGAGCTAAAGCCGACGGCGAGCCGTCCTTTTGCAAGGACGGCTTTGGCAACGGCGACTGGGCACTCGAGCCGAATAGTGCCCATGCCGCCGCGGCCGGGCCTGATGTCCCGGCCTTGCACCGCTGCGACGCCGCAGCCCCCAATGGCTGCGACCGAACCTAACCTAACCTAACCTAACCTTTTTTTTTTTTTTTTTAAACTGGGAAAAAATGCATTACGCATACCCTCCCGTCGGGGGAACGGGAGGGGTATGTGGGACTCCCCGGGCTGACCCGGTATACCCACTAAAACGACCCAGTGTTATTCCCGCGTCGTCCGAGTGGAAGAGGACTGGGAGATCGGCGCAGCCTTAGCGTCCAGTCCTCCTCCGACGACAACCCGCCTAAAGCGGCGGGCCCCTCAAGTCCTCCCCGTTCAGGGGGAGGGCTGGGAATGACCGGCGGAGGTGGTGTGGAGTGCAATGCGGGCGGAGGCGCCCCCGCGCCTATCGCCCGCCCATCACCACCATGAGGAGGGAGAAGACGGCGTCTTCTCCGACCTCTTCTGCGCCTGCGGAGCGGCGCAGCGAGAGGGTCGTCCTCCCGCGCGCGCTCCGCCGCCTCCTTTTGCGAGATGACATCCTCGCAAAAAGAGGCGACAGCTGCCCAGGACCCCTCACTCTCCAGCATGGCGTTGACCACGCCGGGAAGCGAGAGGTCCTGTCCGATCTCCGCTGTAAGACTGCGGCGCGGCTCAGACCAAGCCGGGCACACCTCGAGGGTGTGCTGAGCCGTGTCCTCCGCCGCGCCGCAGTCGTGGCACGCCGGGGTCTCCTCCCTCCCGATCCGGTGCAGGTGCTTGCCGAAACAGCCGTGGCCTGACAACACCTGCACCAGACGGAATGAGAGGAACCCGTGGGAGCGCTCGAGCCAGTCTCGCAGGACCGGCCCGAGCGCGTCCAGGG